>PISX010006411.1:8075-97912 GCA_004024625.1 Mellivora capensis
TCTCCTCTCCATCTCCCCATGTCCTCCATGTTATTTGTTATGCTCCACAAATAAGTGAAACCATATGATAATTGACTCTCTCTGCTTGACTTATTTCACTCAGCATAATCTCTTCCAGTCCCGTCCATGTTGATACAAAAGTTGGGTATTCATCCTTTCTGATGGAGGCATAATACTCCATAGTGTATATGGACCACATATTCCTTATCCATTCGTCCATTGAAGGGCATCTTGGTTCTTTCCACAGTTTGGCGAACTCAGTAATTTTACTAAACAGTATCTTGGTGTTCGTTATTCTAACTCAGTAGTCTCAGATGTGCGTTATGCTTTTTCAATATGTACTCCCATATTCTTTTTTAATTTCTGGGAATTTTTCTTGACTTATGTTTTTAATATTTTTATCCCCTTGCCTCTGTTATCTTCTTTTTTTTTTAAGATTTTATTTATTCATTTGACAGACAGAGATCACAAGTAGGCAGAGAGGCTGGCAGAGAGAGAGGAAGGGAAGGAGGCTCCCTGCTGAGCAGAGAGCCTGACGCAGAGCTCGATCCCAGGACCCTGAGACCATGACCCGAGCCAAAGGCAGAGGCTTCAACCCACTGAGCCACCCAGGTGCCCCCCCCTTGCCTCTGTTATCTTCTTAATAGACTCCTTCTATTAATGTGTTTAATCTTCTTTGCCTATTTTCAATACTTGTTATTTTTTCCTCAAAACTTTTTAAAAATTTCTTTTTAAAAAATATTTATTTATCCATTATTCTAGAGAGAGAGAGAGAGAGAGCTTGAGGGTGAGCTGGGGAGGGGTAGAGGGAGAGGAAGAATCTCCAGCAGACTCCAGGCTAAGTGCAGAGCCCAAGGTGGGGTTCCATCTCACAACCCAGAGATCATGACTTGAGCCAAAATCAAGAGTTGAACACCCAACCAACTCAGCCACTGAGGTGTCACTTTTTAGTTTCTTTCTGATTTAAAATTCTTCTTTTTTCAATCAGCTATTTCTTCTCATGATTTTTGTCTATTCACTACTGTGTTTCTTCTAATTTAGACTTCTTTTTTTTAAAGGTTTTATTTATTTATTTGACAGACAGAGATCACAAGTAGGCAGAGAGGCAGGCAGAGAGAGAGAGGGGAAAGCAGGCTCGCCATGGAGCAGAGAGCTGGATGTGGGTCTGGATCCCAGGACCCTGAGATCATGACCTGAGTCGAAGGCAGAGGCTTTAACCCACTGAGCCACCCAGGCGCCCCCCTAGACTTCATTTTGATACAAAGTTTCTTTGACTTCAAATTGTTTTGAGTTCCGCTACCTCATTTCTGAGTTTTCCTAAATGTTGTTTATCCATATGTTGTATCATTTTAGCTTATTTTGAGATAATAGGTTAATTCTGATCTCTTCTGTTGTCACATCCTTCTGGCATGCTTTGATGATCTGTACGGATGTTTATTCTGCTTCTTACTCTCTTATAGTCATTTCATATGGGATTTGATCTCGATATTTTCTGTTATGCTTTTTTTAAAAAATATGGAATGCTTCACAGATTTGCCTGTCTTCCTTGCACAGAGACCATGCTAATCTCTGTATCATTCCAATTTTAGTATATGTGCTGCTAAAATGAGCATGTCTGTCACTTGTTTTTAAGTGGAATTAGTTCTTCTGAACTTTCCAATTAAAGCACCATTCAGAAGAGCTTTTCTAACTCCACAGGACTCCCCTCTCTGTTGTTTTTGTGTATTGTTCAAACCTACGGCACCTTGCTTTCTGGGAAAACTTTCCCGGGCCCATTGCCTTCCTCACTGTGGTCTGGGTCTTCTCTTACTTATGTCTCTATTGGCCCTGCCCTGGACAATTTTGATTCATTTTCTGAGGTTTTCCCTCTGTGTGTGCCCTGTTGTAGAAGCCAATCCTGGCAGGGCCATTTGGAGCTTTCAAAGAGCCTGAGCCTCTATAACCCCTTCTGACCTTCTTCCTCCTGGGACCCCTGCAGTCACTAGCTGTTGGGAGGGGCAAAACCTCTCCGGGTTTCAAATGCTGTTCTTGAAATTCCCCTGTCCTTTGCTTTCTGATGGCTTTGAATCACAGTCCACTTCTTTCATCATAGTACTTCAGCTACAAGTGGAAGATACCAGAAATTGTGTCACTGCCATGTGCTCTCACAGTTGGAGGAAAAACAAAGATTATACGCTAGATGCTCAAGCATAAGCCAAGAGTGTTTGGCAACTGAATTTTCTCTAAAAATTAATGGTTTGTAATGTGGTTCAATAAATACTGTAGATAAATAGCAGGTTGACTGTCTCTGTAATTACATCACGAGCCGAGTGTTTACATCACGAGTGTGAAGTGTTTGTTTGAGTATTGCATCTTCATTTGGAAAATTTTGACTTGATTGTTATTTAGGCATAATTAATTTTTTTTAGTTTTCCTTAATATCAATAATAAATATGTAATTCTAAGATATTAATTGAGTAAAAAGACATCTTAAATCTTGAGTCGGTCTGTTGATCTCTATATTAAAATAGAAATGAACTGAAAGATGATTTTAAATATCGCTACCTTTTTAGGGGCTGGTTTAGGTTGAAAAATTAATCTTTATTTTTTTTAAAGATTTCCTATTATTTTATTTGATAGAGAGAGGGAGAGAGAGAGTGGGAGGGGCAGAGGGAGAGGCAGACTCCCCGCTGGGCAGGGAGCCTGATGCGAGCCTTGATCCCAGGAGCCCGGGATCATGACTGGAGCCGAAGGCAGACACTTAACCAACTGAGCCACCTAGGTGTCCCGAAAAATTAATCTCTAAAATGAACTGAAAATTCATATTCTGTGGCAAGTGGGGAAAATCAGATTATGAATCATTTATAGTTCATGGTAAATGAAAACACTGGGGAAAAAAGAACAATCTTTTTCATGGAGTATCCTTCCTATTCTTGGGCTTGAATTCCTGGACTGAATGTTCTGGGACCACGAGCCCAGGGCAGGGGCTTGAACAGAGGTCACTGGGAGACTCTTCCTCCAGGGGAATAAAAAAGAATTGAGTATAGGACAATTAGTCACTTGTGGAGCAAGTTATCTGATTGTGACTGTGTGGCTAGAGGGATCTGGGACTTCTCAGCTACAGCAAAGTCCATGCGGACACCCCTGAGTTCATGGGCACCTGCAGACAATTCCCAGCACCCTGGCTTCTCCCCACCTTGGTTGGACTCCGCTTTCTCTCTCTTTCCCTCTGCTTGAAGGCTTTCTTTGACACTTAAAGCATGCTTGGAGGTGTGCTGGATAGTAAATAAACACTGGAGAACAGAATTGGTGGGAATACGCTCGACTGAGCTTTCTTCCCAGGGTATCTCAGACAGCCCCTCATGGAGAACGGAGCACTGTGATGCTCACGAACAAGCACTGACTTTTCTCCCTTCCTTGGTTCATTTTTCTCACATCCTCCCTTGTGCTTCCTGAGATCACCGTCCAAAAAACTATCTTCAAGTCTTTGTCATGGTATCTGCTTTCGGGAGCTCCAAACTATGACATCAACTAATTTTGGTATTATTTCCAAAAGTCTTCAAACTGATCCCTTATGTCCATTCTGAGAAAGAGGGGCCAGAAGATGTGCAGGCAGAAAGAAAAAAAAAAAAAAGGTCCATTAAAATGCAAGTTCCTTTTCTCCTTTCTTTTTTAGAGAGAGAGAGGGAGAGAGAGGATGCACAAGCAAGGAGGGGGAGGGGAGAAGGGTGAGGGAGAGATCAAATTCCAAGCAGGCTGCATGCATAGAGCCCGATGCAGGGCTAGATCTCATGACCCCTGAGATCATGACCTGAGCCAAAATCAAGAGTCGGAGATTTAACTGACTGAGCCACACAGGTGCCCCCAAATGCAAGTTTCTGATGAGTAACAAGACCCCACCTTACAGTGGAGATAAGGGCATTGGCTGGTAGAGTCCCCTGGCTTTAGGCTTAGACTCACCAAACCAGCAGCCTTTGCTGGACTCTGTGTCCCCCAGTGCACCTCACTTGGTGGTGTGACTTCCCTTGCAGGTCTCCCTTCAGGGGGAGCATACACAGATCTGTAGATGTGAGTGTTATGGGCTACTTAGCATTTTATTTCTTAGGTTGTTCTGACCTATACATTCACTTTTTGGAAATTTTGCTAACATAAATGTGTTCCTACATCTCATCATCCCTGGAGTCAGTTTCTGGACCCACGTCACTGATGCCCAGTACCCGGTGCATGGAGGGCTCTGCCAGAACACGCCTGGCTCGTGCCGCTGCCATGTCTGGTGGGCACAGTTAGTGGCTTCATAGGTGACATCTCTGGCTTATCTTTGCTCTTGCAGTGAGAACTGAGATGTTGGGGATTTGCGGATCCCTCGGATGGAGATTCCACCTACTGCTCCTGCAGAGGGAAGCCCACGCCCCCCAGGCTCCCGGTAGCGGATGCCTGCTCCTGGAATCTGTGCTGAGTTTTACTTTATTTTTTTTAGAGAAGAAGGTCGTGGGGGGGGGGGAGCATCTTAAGCAGGCTCCACGCCCAGCACCGAGCCGGACGTGGGGTTCAATCTCACAACCCTGAGATCATGACCTGAGCCAAAAGGAAGAGTAGGACACTCAACCGACCAAGCTACCCAGGTGCCCCTGTATTTGTACTTTATTCTTTTTTTTAAAAAGATTTTATTTATTTATTTGACGGAGATTACAAGTAGGCAAGAGGCAGGCAGGGAGAGTGAGGAGGGGAGCCGAGAGCCTGATGTGGGGCTCGATACCAGGACCCTGGGATCGTGACCTGAGCTGAAAGCAGAGGCTTTAACCCACTGAGCCACCCAGGCGCCCCTTTATTCTTTTTTTAAAAAATATTTTATATATTTGACAGAAAGAGAGAGAGAGAGTAAGCATGGGCATGGGGTGGTGGGCAGAGGGAGAGGGAGAAGCAGACTCCCCGCTGAGAAAGGAGCCCAGCGTGGGACTGGATCCCAGGACTCTGGGATCATGACATGAGCTAAAGGCAGACGCTTAACAACTGAGCCCCCCAGGCGCCCTGTATTTGTACTTTGGAACAGAGGCAGGGCTACAGTGGGAAGGCTGGACTGAAGATGCCTGTCTGGAGATGAGGAGTCTGGGCGGTGAAGCGGGTGAGTTCGCCAGGTGAGAAGCTAAAGGGCCTGGCCCCAGGCAGGGAGGAAGGATAGATGTTGGTAGAACAGATGGGAGATAAGATAAGAGACCTCAAAAAAGCTAGATCTCTGGCTGTTGGTTGGAGCCTTAGGCACGATTCACTGGGCGGGTAAGCGGGGTGACTCCATTCAATCTGCATGTTTAAGTCACAGAACGAACATTTAGAACACAGTGATATTGAGAAGTTGCTTATTAGAACTTAATACAACATGAATAATGCTATTTTCCTCAGGCTTTAAGAGAACACATATTATAAAATGCACTAAGATTTTAAAATCAGGAGAGCCTGGGTGGCTCACTCAGTTAAATGTCCAACTCTTGATCTCGACTCAGGTCTTGATCTCAGGTGCTGAGTTCGAGCCCCGTGTTGGGCTCCATGTTGGACATGGAGCCTACTTTAAAAAAAAGATTTTGGGGGAAGATTTTATATATTTACTTATTTGAGAGAGAGAGCGAGAGAGTATGAGCAGGGAGGAGGGCCGAGGCAGAGGGAGAAGCAGACTTCCCTCGGAGCAGGGTGCCCAGCCTGTGGCTCGATCCCCGGGATACTGAGATCATGACCTGAGCTGAAGGCAAATGCTTAGCCAACTGAACCACCCAGGTCCCATACCTTCTCCCTATAAAGATTTCAAGATGAAAGTCTATAGCTATATGTCATATGGCATCCGAGAATGTCACCTGTGCCAAAAGGCAAAACTTACTGCTGGTCGGGGCAGGGGGAGGGTATGCAAATCCTGCATATTTTCATTTAATAAAGCCTAATCCTTCTTATTATGTTGCCTTCTTTTCACATCCGTGTGACCCAGACTGGGGCCACCATGGAAGAATCTGCCACTATGACCACTCTATGACCTGGTGCCTTCTGGAGCATGGACCCCTCCCCCTATTCTCTCCTTTGGTCTAACTGACCCCCCTTAAGGACACCCTGGACCTAAGATTCTGATCTGCTCTGGAGATTGGACTAAGAGTGGGTGTTCACCATCCTTCACGGTGATAAATCAGGTTTTCCCCAAGGTGGGGAGCACCGCAAGTTACTATCTCGAGGCAGCTCATGACACGCTTCTGCCGTCTGCGCATCCTCTTCATAGAGCCTTTCTTGTCAAGTTGGACTTCTTGGCATTTTCCTTCGGTCATATGGCCCCTTCCGCCTTCCAGATCTTTTTGCATATACCTCCCTTTCATAAACAACATCCAAAGACTTTGCCCATTTGAATAGTAATAGCATTAAGTTTTGACTTTGCCCAGCTGTGGGCCACTCTGGCTTCCAGATTATCATCCAACAGAGGTTCACAAAGCCTTTCTTGTGCTGGTGCACTTTTTTTTTTTTTGAAACATCTAAACTTAAGATCCATACTTTTGGCTTCAAAGAGGCTTTCTTCCTGAAATATAATCCTGACCTGTAATTATAGAAAAATGACAGATCGGGATCCAAATCCCAGTGAAAGAAAACCCAGGCAGTTGCCCCACAGCACGATTATAAAGCTATTACTCACTGCACAGCACCGAGGGGCCAGTGCCAAGGGTCAAGGGTGAAAGGAGAAGTAACATTTCCTTGACGTTCTGAGACTGCAGATGGTACAATGGGCCCATGTCTTCTCTGTCATTTCCAGTGTCATTGATTTGCCACCAAGCTCAGGTTGACTGTAATGTCAAATGTGCTCATTGCAAGGATGAGATTGATTTCGAGGAGGAATTAGAAAGAGGTGTCCTTGTCTGGACTTGTGGGGATGACTTTCATTTATCTTTGGTCTTTGGCAATTAGAAGAACAGTGATCTCATTGGTCTCGTAGGCAGTTTAATTCTCAGGGGACTCTTGGGGCTGCCCATTTGTGAAAGAGACTGCACAGCCTGCTTCCCCTCTGTTTGGATCAATTCAAACATCCGTTCAATCTTAACCACTCAAGTGCTTCTCGTGACCACCATGCTCAGTCACAGCCCCAAGCATGGGCCTGACTGTGTTGGGGGGCGGGGGATAGACAATAAACAAACACATATAAACCAGAAAACAAGCAGATGGGTTAAGCGCTCTGCGGGGAGTTAGAACAGTGGGGAGGTAAGAGAGACCAGGAGGACCTGTAGATGTGCCATCTGGGGGTGCACATTCCGAGGAGAGGGACTGGGGAGAGCCAAGAGCTAGCAGGAAGGGTGGGCTTGGTGAGTTTGAGGAACAGGCAGAGCTGTGTGCGTGGCGAAGTGTGCACAGTGGACAACGGAGCAGATCTGGCCTGAGAGGGAGACAGGGATGGGTTTTACTCTGAATGTGGCAGCCAGCCTTTTGTGTTTAGGCTGAGAGTAGAGAGATCTAATGTGTTTTTTTTTTTAAATCTGCCAGCTGCTCTACTGTGAGTAGACTGAGGAGGGTCCAAGGCAGAAAGCCCCCTAGAAGATGCTAAAGATCTCTGGGGATCAGGCTGTCCTGGTTCGCACTGGTAGCGGGGCTATGGCAGGACCCAGTAATGGGCTGCAAGTGGGGAGTGAGTGAGGGGCAGAGGGACCCCCATGAGGATTCCCAGATGTTTGGCTTGAAAATCTGGGTGGGGTGGGGCGGGTTATGGAGCTGGAGGGGATTCAGGAAGGTACCAGCTGTGGGCAAGGGAAGGAAATCAAGGATTCTTCTTGCCCTGTTAAGTCTGAGATAATTCCTAGGCATCTGAGTGCCATGCCATTAGGCAGTTGGATCTAGGGATCTGGAATTCCTGGAGGAGGTGAGAGCAGGAGATATGGGGGGTTGAAGAGAGGGATGTCAAACACCCAGCACGGAGAGCCCGGAGACAAGATGGCATTACCTGGGAGAATGTGCAGAAAGAAAGAGGATGGTGGCCCAGCGCAGACCCTGGATATGCTGTCAGGCTCAGAAGGAGGAGAAGTTAGCAAAGGGAGCTGGGAAGGAGCACCCGAAAGATCAGGAGGGAACCTCAGAAACAGTGGGCTCCCAGAAGGCAGAGGAAGGTGGTGTTTCAGCAGGAAGGAGAAGCTGGCGAGGAAACAAAGGAGAGCCCATTTGCATGGCGATGGATCTCCTGCCTAACCTCCATACCAGTACCATGGCTGGAGTTGTGAGGTTTGTTTGCAGTGAGGTCAGGAATGGGAGAGAGAGCAGAGACATTTATTTCAAGTGCAGGTTTGCAGGATAAGAGGGGAGAAAGCGATGGAGCAGGGAAAGGGTGTGGGAGCCTAGCCCTTACCATAACCTGGGGGCTGGGGGCCAGAGCACTAGGACTCATTGAATTGGGAGGAGACCCTCACCCCGCCCCCGGCCTGTGGATATGGCTTCTAGACACCAGGAGCAGAGTGGGGGCAGGAAGGAGGCGTGGCCGTGGGCTCAGTGGAGGGATTGGATGGTTGAAGGGAGACATCCTGGGAAGCATCCTGGGAAGGTCACCTGTGATTCCAGTACAAGACCGCCCAGCCGGGGCACACGCTCTTTTGCAGGTTTCTGTCTGCAGGGTCCCCATGACTTGTTTCCATGTTACTTCTGGTGATCCAGCTCCTTCCAGAGCCACCGAGCTCTCAGCTCACGAGGGAACAGAAGTGGCTCACTTGGGTAGTTCACCGTGGGTTACAAGAAGGAGGAAACTGTTGCTTTGCGTGCCTCCCAGGGAGCCCTGGTGTTCACCTGGAAGGTGTTCCTCGTAGGCAACATGGGGTGAGGGCTCTGCCCACCGCACACATCCCGGCGCCGGCCACACAGGAAAAATGACCCCCGGGAGCCAGATGACAGAATCCCCTCGTAGTGGGAAAGCACTGGTGCTTTCCTCCCTGTCTCATTCCCCACTCCCCTGCCAGCAGACTTGGCACTTCCCAAGCAGCTCCTGCATTCCAGTTCTGGCCTCAAGGTTGGCTGCCAGGTGCATCCAAACCAAAGGGCCCCTCTCTGCTGTGCTCCACAGGTGTCCCTATCACCTCCCGACACAGGGCTTCCTGTAACCTTGCAGCAGACAGACCTGTCATGGCCCCTGCAGCCGTGCATCCCTTGCAGGCTGAGCCCATGTCTTCTTCGAGGGTGGAGCCCCAGGACCCGGCATAGCAGGTGGCCCGTGGAAGCCCAACAACATATGTGCCGAGTGTGGTACGGGCTCCTCTCACGTGGCACATCTCTAGGGCGAAAATGATCTGAGTGAACATCGTTCTCCCACTGCCCACTGGGGAATGTGCTCCGTCTTTCCCACGGCACGTTCTACCGAGGGATCATTAAAAATTAAGTCTGCAGGGACGCCTGGGTGGCTCAGTTGGTTAAGCGGCTGCCTTCGGCTCAGTTCATGATCCCAGCATCCTGGGATCGAGTCCCACATTGGGCTCCTTGCTCGGCGGGGAGCCTGCTTCTCCCTCTGCCTCTGCCTGCCACTCTGTCTGCCTGTGCTCCCTCTCTCTCTGACAAATATATAAATTAAAAAAAAATTAAGTCTGCAATTTCAGGCAGATTTCATTACAGATTCTGAAGAATCTTGCCAAGGAGCTGCCTACTCCTTTTCTCTGAGGATGTGGATGTCCACGAATCGCCGGGGTGGACACCCCCTGCATGCAGCCAAGGTCTTGCTGGAGTGTGTGTGGGTGAACCCCAGGGGTAGGAGCCCGCCTTCCCTGTTGGCACAGCTGCTCCGTGTCACTTGGGCATTCTCTGGGAGCCAGGTGGCCTCGTGGCCTGGAACTCACTGTCTCCGGGTAGGGGCCGTCTCTGTGGCCACTTTCTCTATAGCTCTATTATTGAAATACCAACCTACCCTCTGATTAATACGAACGCTTGGCACCTGGATGGTAGTTTAGTCCCAGCTTCTGACCATCTGCCTGCAATCACTGGCATGTTTTCAACATGTGTTTTCACAGCGACCCAGCCCCGGGGTCTCAGCTCTTTATCTTGATGTATGATGGTGCTGACCGGCCTCCCGGTGTTCGTCCCTACCCAGGCATCACACAGGTCCTAGAGCAGGTTCCCTGATGGCTCAGTGCCTCCATTTCCTTAACAGGAGAGTGGAGATAATGGAACACACTGTAGGGAGTTACCGCAGGACCAAAGGAGAGAGTCCATTGAAAACTGCATCGCGCGGGGCTCACCACCAAGCCGATGGAAGTTATCACTGTTGTTGTTGTTGACGAAGCCATTCAGTTGTGTGCAGGCATTGCTGTTTGCTTTCGGACCCCTGTCACAGTCTTGCATGAATCGTTCTGGACCATCTGGGTGACCTTGGCTCTGAGACACATTTTCAATCAGCTCCCACCCCTTCACCCAGTTCCCACTGATGACCCCTCTCCTCCCAAATCTCGGGGTTTACTCTTCACCCATCTGAGGGCACCTGCCCCAGCCAGCTGGTTCCTCTTTATATCCCTAGCCAAGGCCAGGGCTGACTGTGGGGGGAGGGGGAGGCAGCATAAGGATGGGGGAACTATGAAAACCTGCGGACCTGGGTTGAGACCCAAGTACAGCTCAATATGGGGCCCAAAGCACAAGCACTAAGAGCAGCAAACCGCTCAGGAGGTGGAAGAACGACCCAGGGAGGGTCCTTGGCCCAGCCCCCTCCTTCCTCCTGCCCTCCACAGCCGCCTTTGTGCCTGGATCCCCAACCCAGCCCCGTAATTAACATTAGCTGTGGCCTGTCTCCAGTCCATCCTTCACCTGGATGCACCCTCAAGCTTCTTCAGTGGACACTTTTATCACCGAGGCTGACATCCCTGACACCCCCGGTCATATGCTCCTGCAATATTTATAGGCTTGTGGATTGCAGATTCCGATAAGGGGAGGAGGGCTAGGGAGGTGCATTGGATGCCAACAATGCAAAGTTGAGCTGGGCAGGGCTCTGCTCTCGTTAATGTCTCTGTAAATCATCCAATTGCTTCGGGATGCTCAACATTTTCTTATTCATCTCCATTTTTCAAGGGGAAAGCGTTCACTCTGTCAAGCCAATTCTTCATAAATGACTTGTCAGTTGCACAGGCATCAGGTTGAATCTCCACGGACCGGTGATCGTGTCAAAGAGCCAGGCAGGCTTGACATGTCATGGAAACATCCTAGGACCTGAGGGTCCTAATTGATCAGCAAATACTGGCTGAGCCCTGGTCATGGGCACGCAACTGCTTAGGGGCCGTGGCTACAGAGACCAAAGGAATCAGGCTATCCTTTTCTTAAAAGGTCCCTTATTTACTGAAGGAAACACCTCAGGAAGTAATTACGTGGTGACCATTCCGCTGCATCAGTGGAAGTGTGTCCGGAAGACCTTAGATGGATCTGGGTGGGAGTGGATCACCCATGTGGGGGCTCAAGGAAGACTCTGCAAGAGGATGGGATTTTTTTTTTATTGTGGTTAAAATACACATACCATGAAAATTACCATTTTAGGCATTTTCGAGTGTACAGGTCAGTATTGTTACATATATTCATTCACACTGTTTACAATCAAGCAGTCCACAGAACCTTTGGATCTTCCTAAGCTGCACCCATGAAACACTAACTCACCATTCTCCTCTGCCCCCAGTCCCTGGCAACCATTCCAGCTTCTGTCCCTGTGGATTTGATGACCCTAGGAATCTCATAGACGTGGAACCACATGCTATTGGTCTTTACTGGCTGGCTTATTTCACATAGCACAATATCTTCAAAGTTCATCCACACTGGAGCATATGTCAGAGTTCCCTTCCTTTTAAAGGCAGAATAATTCTCCCTTGTAGGCATCGACCACATTTTGTTTATCCATTCATTCATGGATGGGCATGTGGATCGTCTCCTCCTTTTGGCTATAGTGAATATCACTGCTATAAGCATGAGTGCAAACCAACTTTTTGGTAAAGATTTTATTTATCCACTTGAGAGAGAGAGAGTGCAAGCATGAGTGGGGGATGGAGAGGCTGAGGGAGAGGGAGAAGCAGACTCTTCACTGAGCACGGGGCCCGATGCAGGACTCAACTCCAGGACTGTGGGATCACCACCTGAGCTGAAGGCAGATGCTTTACCGACTGAGCCACCCAGTCTCCCCTAAAATGAGTCTTGAAGAAGTAAGATTTCCCTGGCATAGCGGGGGAAAGCAGAGACCAGGTCATGCTGAGCATATGCAAAGGCCCCAGACCATGACAACATGGTAGCTCTGGGTTGCTGTGGGGTGTCTGTGCTGCTGGGGTCCAGGCAGGTTGAAAAGAATAAAGTGACCAAAGGCTGGAAGCTGAGTGATCTGGGATCATGACAGGTCCACATGCCATAGAAAGGGCCCCTAGCCACAAGACATCACATTGTGGAAGTTGTAATTTGATGTCATCTCACTCAGGAGTGGAACACATTAAAAGTTTTCTGGAGGGACGCCTGGGTGGCTCAATTGGTTAAGTGGCTGCCTTTGGCTCAGGTCATGATCCCAGCGTCCTGGGATTGAGTCCCACATCGGGCTCCTTGCTCAGCAGGGAGCCTGCTTCTCCCTCTGCCTCTGCCTGCCACTCTGTCTGCCTGTGCTCGCTCTCTCGCTCTCTCCATCTCTCTCTGTCAAATACATAAATTAAAAAAAAAAGTTTTCTGGATCTCAGTGCAGCACAGAAAAGTAGTAATTTCTAGAGCTCCTGCTCACCCGTCATAGGGACCTAGCCAAGTGCACTCTCTGGTGGGCTGCTTATAAAGCTGGTCTGAAGCCAAAGGAGGATTCAACCCCAAATCCCACTATATTTTTGGCAAAATTTTCCATCGCCACTCAGTCCTAAGGATTACCGCGAACTGGGATCCACTCTAATTCTAAGAGCTCTGTGGTCTTGGATGGGCTAGTTGACCGCCCCCCCCACCCGGATCTCACTGTTCTTGTTTATTACATGAATGGTATGGAGGACTTTTAAGAACCCTTAAAGCTCCCAGAAGTCTATGCATTCGTAAATTCTGCTAATGTTGGTGTTAAGTATGCTGCTTGGCTCCCCACAGCCCTGCAAGAATAGGATTCTACAAATCATTGACTTTAGACAAATTGCTTAATCTCTCCCTCTCTTTGTCTGAATCATCATCTGTAAAAAGAGGTGTTAGAAATAATACCTGCCATTTTTCCTGCAGGTCATTGGGAACAGATGAAAGGAAGCATCCAGAACCAGATGTTACTGTCCCTTTCACAGATTATCTCATCGGGGAGTTTTCCCCACCTCCCAGATATCCATATTCCATGCATATAATTTCTCTGAGCTCTTTTATCACAAGTTTCTGATCTTCCTCTGTATGTGTGCTTTCTTTCTTTCTTTCTTTCTTTTTTTTTTTTTTTTTTTGTGGGGTAGGGAGGAATAGACTCCCCCACTGAGCAGGGAGCCCAATGTGGGACTCTTGGTCCCAGGGCCCCGGGATCATGACCTGAGCTGAAGGCAAAGGCTTGACTGAATGAGCTACCCAGGCACGCCTTTTCCTCTGGTTCTAACATCCTCCTTGACTTGTTTGCAGGATAAGGTCTTCAGGATTCATCAGGGAGGGGCCTCTGGGCCTGAACTGAGGTGAGGTCAGGAACAGGTCAGTGAGGCTCATCCTACTGCCAGCCACAGACCCTGGCCCGGCCACAGCAGGCTCTCGCCATCTTTGGGACACACCCCACCTTCCCTGACTTCTCATCTTTGCTCAAGTGTGTCCCTTCTGGTGAGATGCCTTCCCACCTGGAGCCACCAGAAGCCCTTTCCATCCTTCACATTTTTAGATAAAATTTTCCTCCCCTTGCCACCCCTCCCACCCCCAACAAGACCAACCCGACCATCCAGGAAGATGGTCTTTTTCTCTCTTTTAGGGAGGATCATTGGTGTTTTGTCTTCTCCTTGTTTACCAACCTGTGTGGCCTCCCCTCTGTCTTAGGCAAGTTCTGAGAAACAGGTCCTATGAAGGAGATTTGTGTGCAGGAACTTTTTGGGCAGAATCCTTCAGATCAGCCTCTTAGATGGTGGAGGGGGACACAGCAGAGGAAGCAGAATTTGGCAACGGAAGGCGCTGACCGGTCCGACAGCGACACCGGCCTCTGTCTATCACATGGGGCGCTGGAGCTGGGTGACCTCTGCTTGACCTTCACACCCCACCACCCATCACAGACTGGCCATTGGATGCGGCTGTCCCCAGGTGGGATGCAGCATCTTTGCCTGGTGACGGCCTTTGTGATACCTGGAGACTCGGCTGAGAGCCACCATCTGCCAACTCCCAGCAGTTGGGAGAAAGAGGGACTCGGTTCTGAAGCGGGCCTGGAGGGCGGCTGTCTCTGGCCCCCAGTCTCTGGCCTCAGCCACGGGCGGGAGGGAGCAGGTCTGCGCATGCGCATTTGCCTACTCAAGTGGAGGCCGCCAGGTTGGAGGGAGGGGGGGGCTTGGTGAATAGTTGTTACGCGAGTGAATAAATCCACAAATGAGCAGCTCAGAGCAGTTGAGCTGCAGTCGTCATTTGTATTTTTATTTGCAAATAATTTTTTTAGTCCCCTTGTTTTTGTTCTCCTTTTAAAATTAATGTGGACGGTTAACTCGAGGTCTTTGCTAGTCTCTCCGCCTAGAACTTCCCGCGACAGTCCTGGGAGGAGTCCTAATTTTTATTATGGTGGTGAAGTATGCACAACATGAAATACCCCTTTAACTGTTTTACCTGTCCAGTTAGGAGGCTTTAATCACGTTCCCGTCGTTGTCCAGCTATGCCCACTGCTCCCGGCCAGAACATTCTCATTCCCAGTTAACACTCTGCACCCATTGAACAATTACTCCTCATTTTCTCCTTCTCCCAGCTCCTGGGAGCTCCTCCGTTCCGCTCTTTGTCTCTGTACCTTTGTTTGTTTCAGGCACAGTGTATAAGTGGGATCATATGTTTATTCACCTGTGCCTGGTTTATATGTTACTCAGCATGTTTTTAAGGTCCAACTTTGTGGTGGCCTGTGTCAGAATTTCATTCCTGTTTAAGGCCAAATAATATTCTGTTGTATGGATGGGCCACATTTTGCTGATCTGTTCGTCTGTCAAAGGACATTCAGTTGTCCCTTGTAAGCATTTGGCTATTGTGAATCATGCTATGGACACTGGGTGCGAGACTCTGAGTCCTTGCATTCGATCGTTTTGGGTATATGCCTAGATCCATTTTTTAAAATATTTTATTTATTTATTTGGCAGACAGAGATCACAAGTAGGCAAGAGAGGCAGGCAGGGAGAGAGAGGAGGAAGCATGCTCTCCGCGGAGCAGAGAGCCCGATGTGGGGCTCGATCCCAGAACCCTGGGATCACGACCCGAGCGGAAAGCAGAGGCTTTAACCCACTGAGCCACCCAGGCGCCCCTAGATCCATTTTTAAACAAGAGATCTCTTTCCTTCTTTTCCAGATGTGAAATCTTCAGCCTGAGGGAATAAAAGCCTTCCATTGTATATTTGAGGGTTTTTTTTTTTTTTTTTTAATGGGACATGTTAGTGGGGCAAGAAATCCTTTTGGAAATAAGGTCTCTGCTTCATGCCATCCGCCTGAAGAGACAGCAGTTGGCTTAACACTGCACCAGGTTTGTAATGTTGGGTCCGTTGACAAAGTGAAAGTTATGCAAAGCCTTATTCTATGTCAGCATTGGAAGTTAGACGGACCGGCCAGGGGAATGAGGCTGAGACAAAGTGAAAGTTATGTAAAGCTTTATTCTATGCCAAGCATTAGAAGTCAGACTGACCGGCCAGGGCCGCCTCCGAAGAGAGATAACCCCCCTTGGTCTTACGGGCTAGTTTTCTAGGGCACAACAGCAGACATCTACATATGTGGCTTTGGCTGATTGGATGTCTCCTGCCTGTGTGTCTTAGTAACGGTTACCCGGAACCGATACTAGTAACTGCTGAGGCATTTATTAAACAACAAAATGGCCTTGTTTTAGGTATGTGTTTTAGCAACGGTTACCCGGAACCAGTATCAGTAACTTCTGAGGCATTTATTAAACAATAAAATGGCTACCCAGGCAACATGGAGTCACTATGGCTAAGTAGGCCCAGGCAGGCCCTAGGGGTTTAACAGGTTTTAACGTGGAATCGGCCCCAACAGTAATAATGGCAAATTTTGGCTCATATGTGTCTATGTTCTTTGGAGGTGGAGGACATCTAGACGGAGGACATCTAGACGTCTCATCAGATCTTCATCTCGGAAGCCAATGGCCACTTGAGTCTTTCCAACATCATGTCTTTCTGATACTCACCCTTCTGCCTTCCTCTTCCACTTAAAAGACACTTACGCCTACAGTGGGAACACCTGGGTCATCCAGAATACTCGCCCTATTTTAAAGTCAGCTGATCAGCAGCCTTAATTCCATTTGCAACCTTAATTCCCTCTTGCCATGAGACATAATGCATTTATAGGATCTGGGCATTCAGATGTGGACATCCTTGGGGGTCCTAGGGCTTCTATAAGGAAGTACCAAACACTGGGTGGCTTAAAACAACAGAAATTTAGTCTCTCACAGTTCTAGAGACTAGTGGGTGTCCCTATGGCTATGCGCCCTCTGAAGGTTCTAGGGAAGAATCCTTTCCTGCTTCTTCCAATTTTGGGTGGCTACACCAATCTTTGGTGTTCCTTGATTATAGTTCTATCACTTCAGACTTGGCCAGCATCTTCACATGGCTACCCTCTCTCCGGTGTCCTTTCTCCTTATCTTAAAGACACCAGTCATGGGAGTTAAAGACCATTCTGACCCAGTATGATCTTGTCTTGATTTCATCTGCTGAGAACCTATTGCCAAAGAGTCTCATTTTGAGTTTCAGGGTAGACATGGATTTTGGGGGAAACATCATTTAATTCATGACAGAGGGCCATTATTCTTCCTGCCACAGACATGAGAGAGGTCCCCAAGTTCAGAATGATCTTATTTAGATCATCCCACCCCTGGGGCTCAACACCACCCACAGATGAATTTGAGGGAAACCCTAAGAGGCTGACAGCCCCTGATAAGACCACACTCCCAGCTACCACCACAAGCTGCCCATCTTATCTCAATAAAATGCCCAGGAGACTAGCTTAAGAAAGCATCTGTAATTAGAACTGGATATTTTTGCTCTGTAGCTCTGTGCAGGCTTCAGTATCCACATAAATAATCACTAGACAGCTTGGCCTTGTGGTTCTGTATCTCCTCCTTCTCATCTTATCCACTCCCTCCCATGTCCATACCCTCGAGCAGTGGTTCTCAGTTCTGATAGCAGAATTGTTTGGAGAGCTTTTAAAATGAACGGATGCTGGCATCTCATCCCCAGAGGTTCTGATCAATAACCTGGGGAGGATCTGGGTGTTGATATTGTCAAAAATCTCTTGAGCTGCTTCTGCTGCACACTCAGGTTCCAGAGCCACTGCCTGGCCCACTCGCTGGAACTCTTCTATATATATAGGTAGATAGATAGGTATAGATATAGATAGATATATCTATACACACATACATACATACATATTTTAAACATATTTAAAATATATTTATTTTTAAATGTCTCTTAATTTTGCCACTGGGTAGGATTTTTTCAGAAATGTTAATTTTGATGCATAGCTCTTCTGGATTGTGATCTCCCCCTTTCCCCACCTGTTTCTAGCTCACTTCTTGCAGCACCTCCAATACCCACCAGGATTGTCCAATGGTCACCAACAAAGTCCTTACTCCCTTTGTTACATGGCCGAGATCCATGGGCCACTGTTACCATCCCAGTCTTGTGCACACCCTTGTTGGAGGGTGTGAGCACAAGAATGACATGATTTGATGTAAAATTCTAAAGGTCATTCCAGTTTCTGCATGGGAAACTGAGGGTAAGTCCGGACCAGCAACAGGGAGACCAGTAACCCAGGTAACTTGGAGGTCCCTGCAGGAAAGAGGGGACAGTGTGAGGAGTGTTATAGGAAGGAAGGAGTCATCTAGGGATATGTGGGAAAGGTAGCACCATCAGGGCTGACTGGTGGACCAAATGTTTGTTTTGTGGGAAAGAATAGAATCAGGATGAAGATGTGCTTTTTGCCTGAGCCTTTGGGTTTACTGTGTCACTTGCGCTGGTATGAGAATAGCATGTTGGACAGGAGGAAGCAGAGGGACCTGGAATGCAGTCTTGGACATGTCACATTGGAGAAGCTTATTAGAATCCAAAAGGAATTTTCTGAGTCTGCAAGCTCAGAGGAGAGGCAGGACTGGGAATATGGATTTGGGCCTCATCAGAGGACCAAATGAGGTCACCCCAGGAGTCAGTGTGGATAAAGACTTGTGTCCTGAGCTACATCATGGTCTAGAGGAAGGACAGGATTGAGTTAGAGAGATTGAGAAGGAGACAAATAAAGGAAAATCTAGGGAAAGCCAAAAAATCCTGGCATCCTAAAAGCTAAAGAAGAAGTTCCAGGAAGGAGAGAATGATCAGTTGATCAAATGTCACAGAGACCTCAGGGCACAGCAGGACTGAGACTTGACCGTTGGATGGGGAGTCATGGAGATCAAAGGTGAGCTGGCAGGAGCAGGACACTTGTGAGATAAAGGTCCAGCTGGAGTGGGTTCTGGGAGAAAGATGGAAGATGTTGGCAGTTGATCTCCCAAAGATGTCCATATATGAGAGTTTGTGACCTTACATGGCAACAGGTGCCATTCCAGATATCATTAAGTAAAGGATTTTGAGATGAGGAAATTATCCCAGATGATTTGGGTGGGCCCAATGTAATTACAAGGTCCTTATAAGGGGGAGACAAAAGGGTCAGCCAGAGAGAGATTTGAACATGATTCATTGCTGGCTTTGAAGATGGAAGAAAGGACCAGGAACCAAGGAATATGAGCAGCCTGTTGAAGCTGAAAAAGGGAAGGAAATGGATTCTTCCCTGGAGCCTTCATAGTAATGCAGCCCCTGACAGCTTGGGTTTCACCCACTGAAACCCATTTTGGACTTCCGACCTACAGAACTGGATGATAATAAATTTGTGTTGCTTTAAGGCTCTGAGCCTGCAGGAATTTGCTAGAGCAGGCACAGAAAGGGGGTGTAGGCGGTCTGCCAGTGTGTTTGCATGGTGTTGGGGTGACCTGGATTCAAGAGGGATTGGGGGATGCAGGAGAGGAAGGGGGCTCTAAGAGCACCTTCCTGGGGAGGAGGGAGGTCAGGCTCTGGTGCCCGAGTGGAAGGGCTGAACTTCGCTTGCTCTGGCACCTTCTGCTTGCTCAGTGGAGCACAGTGGGCAGGTCACCAGCTGAGATGAAGAGGAAGAAGAGGAAGAAGAAAGGAGAAATTAGGAAATGATCATTTACAGAACTTAAGACGTACTTCTCCTCCACAATGAGGTGCACAACAGTTTATCTGTAAGAATGTGTCTGACAATATTGTGTAAAATAGTAAAAAACTGGCAACATGGCTGACGGAAGGTTGTTCATTGAAGAAATATGTTATATCCATGATGGATTACGCTACAGCCATTACAAACCATGCTTTCGAAGACCACGTCATTAAACATGAAAATGAACTATCTTGTTTAGTGAGAGTGGTTACCAAAAAATGAGTACAGAAGGGGACCGAGTTTGTGGAACTAGTGCATATGCATTAACAAAGACTGTAAGGAAAATACATGAACATTTAAATAATAATTATATCTGGGTCAGGGAATTACAGATATTTTAATTTACTCTTTGTATTTGTCTTCATCTTTATATTAAGTAAAAATTATTTTTAGAAGGCCCCTCTGTGTGTGGGAAAGGGAAAGGGAAAAAGTCAGAAAGGTAACGTTGGTCAGTTAGCCATAGGGACCCAGTATGCATATTGTCCACTGATGGAAACAACCCAAGAAGAAGGCATTACATTTACACATGACTGATGAGGAGATGAAGGCTCAAAAAGTCCAGGAACTCAATGCCACCCATAATAAGAAGCATGTTTTAGAATCAGTTCCAGTTTTTCTGGTCTATGGCATCACATTTGCTCACGTGCCCAGAGTTTGGCCAACCATCTCAAGGGCCACTGACCTAAGACAGGCCACCCCTATGCCTCAGGGCCCTTTGGTGAATGAAGGGAAGTTTCTCCTGAATATTAAGGGCAGACACTGGCCTGCTCTATCCCCTTTGCCCCAGACCAGACACTCACATTATGGCAAAAACATTGCAGTGGAAAACACATACACACCCACACGCAAATGAAATTAAAGATAGTCAGAGGTGAAACCATACCTGGTCTGGAATGTTCCACTTTCGGAAAGGGATTCTGTCCTAATGATAGTTGGGATCTCCTATGGGTTCAGTTGTATCTCTCCCCCCACAACCAAAAAAAAAAAAAAGATACACTGAAGTCCTGTTACCTGGGAATATGACTTATTTTGGAAAAAGGATCTTTACAGATGTCATTAAGTTGAGATGAGAGTATATGAATCAGGGTAGACTCAAAATTAATTCCTAGTGTCCTTAGAAGAAAAGAGAAATTTGGACAGAGACTCAGAGAGAGCCATAGCTGGGAGAATGCCATGTGAGGGTGGCCGGTGGAGGCAGAGATGGGATCGCTGCTGTCAAAAGCCAGGGACACGGAGGATGTCCAGAAGCCACCAGAAGCTAGAAGGGAGGCATGGCATAGTTTCTCCCTTTGACCACTCAAGAAGATGCTGACCTTGCCGACACCTTGATTTTAAACTGCTGGCCCCCAAAGAGAATCTGTTTCTGTTATTTGAAGCCACCGGTTTGCAGTCCTGGGTCAGGGTGGCTCTTGGAAACAAATGCAAGGTCATATGGGAGAGAGCCAGGGCTGGGCCTGTCAGGGTCAGCAGGAGCCTGTGGTCTGGGATTGCTTCTGAGTAAGAAGTGTATTCTTGCTAGGGGCGTCTACCCAGGCTCTCACTGTGTGTGCAAGGCCCTGTGCCTGTTCTCTGCCGACAGGGACTCTGCGGATGGTGCAAAGGCAGGAGCTCAGCCCCAAGCCTGGAGACTGGAACTTGGGACAATGGCAGTAGATACATGGCAAGACTGCTTGGCCTGACTTTGTGGTAACCAAGGAAGGGTGGGGCCACTTGACAGAGTTGGAGGGAACGGGATAGGAGTCAGCAACCTGCCTTTAGCCTGATGCCTTTGTCAGTGTGGCAGGAATGCCCTTTATCACAGTGATGGTTTGGGGAACCCTTTCTAAGCCAATGAGTCTGTTGGTCAGGTAAGCTCAGGTACATCATAGCTGATGAACATGTAGACTTCAAAAAAAAAAAGATTTTACTTATTTATTTGATAGAGAGAGAGAGAGAGAGAGAGAGACCACACAAACAGGGAGAGCAGCAGGTAGAGGGAGAGGGAGAAGCAGATTCCCCGCTGAGCAGGGATCCTGGCGCAGGGCTCCATCCCAGGACCCTGGGATCATGTTCTGGGCTGAAGGCAGTACGTGTAGGCCTTTTTAAGTGCTAGTCTAGAGTTGCACATCTGATTTGGTAGCCACTAACCACTGCAGCCAATTAAATCTTTAGAATTTTTATTCTCAATTCATATATAATAAATTCACTAAATGCAATATAGTATTTTTCATGTATGTTTCCTTTGCTTTGACAGTTACATAAAGTCACATAACCAAGTCAAGACCAGAAGAGGTCGTTCACTTTAACATATCTGCTTGGGCTGCTCCTTTGGGGTCAACCTTCTCCCAACTCCCAATCCCTGGTAACCACTGACCTATTTTATATTTCTATAATTTTTCCTTTTAGAATTTAAATTAATTAAAATGAAACAAAATAAAAGATCAGTTGGTCAATTGCACCAGCCACACTTCCATGTACTCAATAACAACGTGTAGCTATTGGCTACCATTTTGGACAGCGTACATAGAGAATATTCCCATCGTTCCAGAAGATTCCACTGGGCAGTACCAGTAAAGGTCCATTTATTCAGTGGTTCTTATATGCCTGGGTGTCATATTCCTTCTATCAATCCTTTTGCTAGAAAAGGCACAGGATGCAGACATACAGAAAATAATCTGGTGTCAATTTTCAGGGCATCCATCGATCCCTCTAAGCCCCTTCCTATGGGTTAAGACTCCCGAATTTCATGTATACTTGGAAGTCTAAAAGCATTTTCCTCAAGCCTAGTGTCGGCTTTGTGTCTTCAAGTTAGAAATCAGACCAAAGCATTGTCTCGTAAACTTGCTGTTTTCTCTTTAATATGCTAGGCTGACAGGCAATTATTCATGGAGATTACTCTGTGCACAGTGTTTGCCTGCTGTTCTGCCCACTCTTGGTTGCAGGAATGAGCTTTTGGAAGTCATCATTATTAGTAAATATGAATCGAGGGTGTTTGAAACGACTTAATGGAAGTTTAGCTTCTCTCACATGAAATCTTCTTTGTTAAAATGTAATGGTAAAATAATTTCGGAATAAGCTTAGATGTTGAAAAGGTAGGTTGTTCCTTAAAACAGTGTTCTTGGTAATTCTCTCCCAGATCAATTTACTTCTGAAAGTTATTTCCTTCCATTTCACAATTTAGGGGGGAAAATGGTGTTAGCTTTACTGATGCTGTCTTGTTCACAATTTCTGTTTGACGTTGGCTCTGGCCCAGCCCCCCAAAAGCCTTGGGGAAGCCTTTCTTTATTACTCTCCATCCAACCTATGCTTATAAAATGCCCCATGCAAATGGGACAGGACCTGGCTTAATCAGTGCTCAAATACAGACAGATCCCGGACCACTGCAGCCTTATTATCGGAGGAAAACGTTTTATTTCCTTCTGGGGCCTCTGGGTCCCATGCCATCTGGATAACAGTGACACAAATACCCATTCTGTGCCTATCCTGAGATTTCTGGAAATGGTTCTTAGGTCACCTTCTTAGGAGGAAGTCAGACCAGAATTCTTGCTTTCCCGCCTTAAAGAATTTTCCTTCCAGATTCTGCCTCTTGTGGTTGTTTTTTATTTCCACCTTATGGTGAGCCCAACTGTGACCCTACAGCCCTTCCTCTGGATTCACCACCCACCTTCCAACTACTACGAATATAGGCTGCTTCCCCGTGGTAGAATTTTCTCTGAAAGTTTATGGGTCACGGGGAGGATTTACTTTCCTGGGTCATGACCCACTGTTTTTGAGGACACACTGGAGCCCTGCCTTCTGCCCTCTTCCTGACTCTTCTCTTCTCCCTCCTCTTTCTGCCCTTTCCTCTCCTCTCTTCCTCAGAGGTGTGACTAGATATTGCTAATGGGTATTTCTAATACAGAGCAGCTTGGGACTGTCTTTGCTGCCCTTGGCTCTTGCCAGCACCCACGTCCTGGGAACCTCGTTCCTACTCCAAATTCGTCAGGACTTGGGGGTTGCAAACAACAGAAACCCAACTCAAATTAGCTTCGGGGAGGGGGAAAAGAGTATTCTCCTGATTCACAAAACCCAAGGGGAAATAACAGGGGAGGCTGACCTAGAGGCTTGGAGCAAAGTGTTCTCCATATTCTTCCTCTCTGCCTCCCAGCTCCTGGGATTCTTGTGAAACAGCTTTCTTCAGGCATTGGAGACATAACTTCCGGCACCATGGAGCCCCACTAGTCTCTACAAAGAAACAGCATCCTCAGATAGAACACTCCGGGCAAAGCTCTGATGGGCCTGCCCCGGGTTACACACCCAGCTCTAGACCAGTCACAGTGGATAGGGGCGGGGAACAGGAGACAGCAACCTGGACTGGGTGCTCTCCCCTGCAATTAGGGAAGCAGATTCCAGATCCGGGGTCAAGATAGGGAATGCCGGGGGGATGAACATGGCAGCTGATGCATACAGCAGGTGGCTCACTGGGGGGCTTCCCCCCACTAAGAACCCTGGACAAGCAACTGGGGCTTGGAGATCTTGACGTGTCACAGGTCCCACAACTCACCCACAAGAGACGTGGGGCCAGGGCCAGATAACCTCCCCTTTCTGCCCCCAGGAAGGGTCTGGGCAATCCAGGCAGCAAGAATGTTTTGGAAGCCTAGACATTATGTACGCTCTGCAAGAGGCACTTTTAGTTCCATGAAGAGCTCTCTGGAAGGTGTTTTAGAGAGATCACCTCCCTTGTCCCTCGTCCTCTGCTCAGACTGCTCCTAAAACGGCCTGGGGTGACAGCCAGTCATTGTCCCCTGAATCATTTCCAGGAGGTGAAGCTATAGCCTCTCAGCAGTTAGGATTTAATAACCTTAAGCATCTGGAACTCCTTCCTTATTTTCCAACCGAAATCCTTCCTGATGCAATTGCAAGTCATTTCCTCTCTGTGCTCAGGAAAGGGAAACCAGATGGTCACTTTCCCACATGAAATAACTTTTAATAAACTTGTCAGAATTAGTGACCCATCGTGTAGCCGGTTTCTTCCCCAGGTGAAATTGTCCCAATTCCATCAGCTGAATTCCTCTTTGGCCTTATTTTCTGACTCCTAAATTACCTGAGCTTCTTTTCTCCAGAAGAGCCTCAAGTTCTTGCAGTTATTCAATGTGTGTTGATGTGTGGGATAGTACTAAATACTAGTTAAGCGGGAAAGAATCAGCAAAGAAATTTCCAGGGCTAAATAAACCCAATTCCAGAGCAGGGCGGGTGGTGGTCCTTGAGGCAATGTTCTGAGTACTCCAAACGTTGGTAGCTACAGAGACTCTCCATACCCAACTGGATATTTTTTAAAAAAATATTTATTTATTTTTTCATGATAGAGAGGAGAGAGAGGCAGAGGGAGAAGCAGGGTCCCTGCTGAGTCGGGAGCCTGATGTGGGACTCGATCCCACAACCCTGGGATCATGACCTGAGCCAAAGGCAGACTCTTAACCATGACTGAACCACCGAGGTGCCCCTCAACTGGCCATCTTTAAAGGCCATGACAGATGCCTACTCATTGCTTATTCATTTCTATGCCATTTATGAGAGATTTCTTTGGGTCAGCTCTAAATCATTTGTTGGAATGCAATTGGTTTTGCTGGGCCTAAAGTGAGGGCATGTTTCATGGGGTGGTTCTAGGCTATTAGCATTAGCAGGACTCGAGGAGCCATTTCATGTTCTGCTGGGTAGAGTTAGTGACCATCCAGACGCAAAACCGAAATTGGCATAAATCACCTTCCTGGTTGTTAGAAGGCACCAGGTTCCAACTCACAAACCCCGGGGACAAAGAAAGATGCACCCAGGGGCAGGAATATGGGATGAAACCCCTCTACCTTGCTGGTGAGATCATGGATCCCAGAGTGAGTGCAGACCATGGGGTCATGCTCTCTGGTAGATGCAGGAATCTATCTGCATCCCTGGTGTGTGTGTGTGTGTACGCACATATGTAAGAGCTGAATGAATGAACAAGCAAATGAGTGAATGAATGCATTGAAGGTGGTTCTGATTGCTAAAGAGTCCTTTTCTTTTTTTTTAATAATTGGAAGTTTGTGTCTTGGGACTCTCATTTCATCCCCTACCCCCCACCTCTGGCAATCATCAAATCTGTTCTCTGTATCACTGAGCGTGGTACTTTTTTGGGTAAGATTCTACACCCAAGTGAGATCATATGGTATTTGTCTTTCTCTGTCTGACTTATTTTATGCAGCATAATGCCTCAAGCCTCTTTCATGTTGTTGCGAAGAGTGAGATTTTATTCTTTTTTATAACCAAGTAATATCCTTTTGTGTGTGGCATATGTATGTGTTTGTATACATAAAATTTCTTTATCCATTCACCCATCCGTGGACACTTTAGGCTGTTCCATGTCTTAGCATTGTAAATAATGCTGCACTGAGCACGGGACCCAAAACAGAGTCTGTTTTTGTTTTCCTCAGATATATATCCAGAAATAGGATGTTGGATCATACGATATTCTTATTTTTAATTTTTTGAGAACCCTCCATACTGTTTTGTATAGAGGCTGCGCCAATTTACATCCCTACTAGTGGTGCACAAGAGTTTAGGGATTTTTTTTTTTTTTTTAATTAGAGTTCAAGTTTGCTTCCCTTCTTGGTTTTGTTCTTATGGGGCACATGGGTGGACTCTGCCTCTCCCTCAATGTGATTCAGGAACTCTACAGCTGTGCGGGCTATGCACTATACAGCTCCAGAAGGGCCTTTTACATCATTCCTTATGTCAAAGGGGGTCTCCTGCAGTTGTTCATTATGCAACCTGCATGGCTGTCCATGACAGCCCCATCAGTCTCAAGCCCCATAGACTGCATCAAATAATTTTACCCATCTGTGTGAATGGGCTCATTGCCACCAACTACATGAATGGTGGATGTATGCAGGGAAGCGTTTTTCTGAGTGTAATATACAAAACACAAATTTTGACACAGTTCTGTTAAGTTTCTGTTGATATTTGTAGACATCTACTGCCTCATAAACTTTGCTTTCAATTATGTATGCTCATAAGCTGCTCCAGTTTTGATATATTTAGGAAAAGTTCAGTCACATTTTCAGAATTGTAATGATTTCCCATAAAACATCTGATTCCGAAAATTTGTATCTATACAGTACAAATAACATAATGGTAAGCAAATCATGCTACATAGTACCTTCCTTTATGCTGTAGTTAAAGTTATTATATTATAGCATTCCAAACAGTTTGCTTTTCAAAATCATAAATAAAGATCCTTGGGTAATGGCTATTTAAAAAAAATACATGACGTAGAGACTTAGGATCTACTCATCTTTCCAATACCCATTGTATTTCTTCTCAATCCACTTTCTTCAGTAATATTTGTATGAAGTTAGAATTTAAAAAATGCTCTTGGGGGCACCTGGGGGGCTCAGTCAGTTAAATATCTGATTCTTGATCTCAGCTCAGGTCTCAAGGTCTCAATCTCCATGTTGGGTTCCATGCTGGGCATGGAGCCTATGTTAACACAAACAAACAAACAAACGAACGAACAAACAAAAAAAGCTCTCTTACCTAGGGGTCTAGTTCACCTGGAAAAGGTGGGCAGATCTGGGGTGGGCTCACAGTACAAAGGCTTAGCTGGGAGATCTGTGCCTCTCTGTGGACCCCGGTACGATCAGCCAAAGCAATATGGGCTTCTGTTTATCTAAAGCAGTGTGGTTAAGGATGAGTGATTAAGGAAGATTTGACATGACTAGGGCCTTGCGCTCTAATGATCTTTGCAAAAGTTGGCGTTAGAGAAGATCTCTATCCTTAGGAATAAGGTGAAGAGGATGAAGAGAGTCACGAAGGAGAACAGTGACGGGGAGGATGTTGGGAGGCTGGGTACATGAGGCTGGTCCACATGTGGGCAGGAGTCCCAGAGTCTCCCTCATCTGCTTCGAATGGCCAGCCGTGGTCCTGACGGGCTGCAGGAGCAGCAGAGGCCTCTGGGACAGTGAAAGCTGGCATTCCCTCAAGTGTTCATTGGTGTCTTCATTTGTCCATATATCATACGTTCATTAATTGCTTTACCACCAACAATTTGTCTTTTCGAGATTCGAAAGAATCTCTTTCGAAATAAGAGAGGTTTGAAATCAGGCAGAGAAGCAGGTAGCAGGGGGGTACCCAGTCCTGCCCCAGATGCTGTTGAGGAGGCTACATCTGGCATAAAACCTGACGGCAAGATGCTGACAGACAGCGGGAAGGTGAGACACAGAACAGAGATGTTGAGCCACAAGGTTGAAAGGAACCTTCCTAAACAGAGAATAGAAGACATGAGGAGGGGTCTCAAGTGGGACAGTCTAACTGCCGGTTGGAAGGGTCGGGTAGTTTTTTTCTAGCTCTAATCTTTTTTGCAAGACCTTCAAAAACCGCATCTCTAATCACCTCACTCCTATGATTGGAAACCATCAATGGCTCCCTATTACCCACAGAATGAAGTGTAAGAGCCTTCACAATGCGTTCGAGGGTGTTTAAAAGGGACCGGCTTCTCCCTTTGTGGAATGACCTCACACCCTCGCCCTCCCACCATTTACTCCCCCACCTCACAGTCTATTTCCTCAACCTTAGTGTTCCCTTTCTCTTCTCTTCTTAGAAAGTGGCATGGGGATGGCCCAGCCTTACAATCTCAGTGGCGGAATGGTGAGGTGGTGGGTCTGCACCGGGAGTCTTGGGAGCCAGAGGGTCCGAGAGGAAGACAGAGAACCATGTCGTCCCGATGACATGGCTCCTGGTGTCACGTGAGGCAGGAGAGGAGATGCCACCAGAGCTGAGCGTACAGGAAGGTGGGGTTCGGGGAGAGAGATTCAGTGACCTAGACCATGTACGTGGCCACTGGTCAAAGGACGTTTGATTACTGGATTTCAGAAATAGCAATGGATCAAAGGAAATGTGCCCTGGAAATTGGGGGTTGATGGATTTCAGTGCCTTTAGAAACTAAATGGTACCGTGGTAAAAGTTTTGTCATGTCTTTGTGAACTCAAGTGACTAACGTTCAATACGCGATTTAAAAAGGGAGTTTATCCCCATGACAGCCATGCTTTAGGTGCTGTTAAATAAAATCTTAATGATTTTTATATAAAAATGAAACATTATAGGAAGTATGTGAATATATGCTGGTTTCCCTGGGCAGACAGCACAGAGGACATGTCCACGTGGGGAGCACATTAGCGGTAATAACCACATGCCATCGACACTTCTAACAGGACTCCTGAAAAATCCTTCCTACACACACTTCTCTCTCTTTTTTTTAAGATTTTATTTATTTATTTGAAAGACAGAGATTACAAGTGGGCAAGAGAGGCAGGCCAGGAGAGAGAGGAGGAAGCAGGCTCTCCGTGGAGCAGAGAGCCCGATGTGGGGCTCGATCCCAGGACCCTGGGATCATGACCTGAGCCAAAAGCAGAGGCTTTAACCCACTGAGCCACCCAGGCGCCCCTACACACACTTCTACGTACAATTATCACCAGCTACAAAATCCCTAAAGTGAAGTCACACCATGGCACAGTGAAAAATTTCCTAGTGGGAATTCAGGTGGTCCCTTCCCTGTGACTACCAGCGGCTTTGCTCTTGGGCCTAGAATTTGGGACGTCCTGCCCAGCCATCTTCCCCTTCCCCAGCACCAGCACTGTCTAGAGACCCTCTGCATCCTCCAGCCCTGGCCATTCCCCGCGACTACCGGGATCCCCCACCCAGAGCCTAATCCAGTGCTCGTCATGCCTTAAGTGAGGATGCATTCTAATGAGATGAAAATATACACCTAACTATGTCTTGGAAGACTGTGTATAAATTAGTTATTGATTTTAAAGCGCCTTGGCAATGTAATGTTGAAGGCAGCACAGCATACAAGCCTGAATAATTAACGAGAGAAGCAGAGGTAAGAGCTCGGGCCCCATTCCTCCACCGACCCTATTATCTGGAAACTCAGTCCTCAGTCCCTGGAAAGGGGCATTGCCAGGGCGCTCGGGGCCTTGGACTGCCCTGCGGCACAGACCCGGCAGCCCCCCAGGGATGCCAGGAGGGATGGGAAAGTCTCCTGGCCACACAGATGTCACCAGAACCCTCTTTTCAGGAAAACCAAAATGATCATCTAAGCCAGCTGTGTGCATAGAGGTGACTAGAGATCCCCTCTCTTAGAATGAAAGAGCCTTATGGTTTCTTTGTACAATAAAAGTATTACACGCTCACTGTAGAAAATCTGGTAAGTATGGAGAAGCAGAAAGGAGAATAAGCATCTTTTTAAAAAAAATAAAATGAATGTATTTATTTTTGTATTTTTAAATTTTTTATTTTTTAAAATTTCTTTTCAGCGTTCCAGAATTCATTGTTTAGAATAAGCATCCTAAACTCATCATCCAAAGATAGCTTTCTTCTGGTGTCATATTAGAATTCTCTGATTTTTAAAGAAATGCATTTACTGTAATAGTCTTCATATAACATGGCACAGACTACTTTGTTTCCTGTTGCTATTAGATCATAAACAATTTTTCATGTTATTATAAGTGCTGTATAATCATCATTTCAAATAGTAACTTAACGCACTACAGTTCTGTTCTTTCCGTAACCACCTCTCGTTTGTTGGACACGTAAGTTACAGGTCATTTGTTTTGGGCAATAACAAGCCAGGCAATGAGCAGAACCTGCAGGTGATGTGCTGAAGAAATTAGCCAGTAACCCGCGGCAGGAAAGGCGCCTTCTCTTCTCCGCCTCTAGGAGGGGCGCAGCCCCAGAGGCGGGATGGTTTTCCTGGGGCCTGATGACAGGTTACAACCTGGCTGCAGAGGTCAAGTATTAATCCATGTGCCTTCTGATACCATAGAGGAGAGCTCACAAGCATTTGCTAAAATGTCATTCATCCATCCATCCGTCCGACCATCCGACCGTCCGTCCGTCCATCCATCCATCCATTCCGCAATGATCATGCACATCTACACACCAAGTCATGTAAAGCTCTGAGGGCGTGCGGCAGAGCGCAGGGAGGGAGGCTGGTCACCCAGGGCCACGCTGGCCTCCAGCCAGTCTCAGGAACGGGGTAGCTGGTGGCTCCTGGGGAGGGGGCCTGATGTCCCTCCAGCAACAGGTAGTGCCGGGGGCAGGTGGTCAGAACATCCCCTCCCAGCCTTGTTTGGAGATTAGACCAACAGGGACAGTGGCAAATGGGTCCGTGCGTGTGGCTGATGCATAATGCTGTCGCTCCAAGGTGTAATTAAAGAGATGTATGCTAATTTTTAACTTGGTTAAGGGATATTAACTCAGACAAATGAACCTCTCCTTTCCCAATAATTAGATATCCAAACAAACACACACTTTTCTCCCCAATTAAATGAATGGAAACTTTAAACTATAGAGCCCAATTTCAATATGCCCTATTTGTTACTGATTTCCACTCCACTGCTTTAACTTCACAAAAGCAAATGACACTATAAAGAAGCATAATAAAATCATAACAGCAAAAATATCCTTTTGATTTTTGCAGGACATAAAATGCTCATTCACAATTGGGGAAAAAGAGACACTGTGTTCAGCTAAAATGTTATGTTGTTTCCAAGAGAATATAGTTTAAAGGGCTTAAGAGATGGTGGCATCCAGGTGGCAGATTTCAAAATTATATTTAAAGCAGTAATGCCTATCCCTTTCATATACAAAGGATGGATCATATCAAGCAAAGTTGATTGCTTTTTTTAAATTAAATTATTAAATTAGTAAGAAGAAGCAATGCTTTCAGGAGGTATGAGGACAAATCCCTTTTCTTTTCCTGTTGATGGCAGGTAGCTGGCTGGTCCCGGTGATGCAGACTCCACACAGGAGGAGGGGGCCATTACTTTCCCCTGGTCCCCTTGTTTTGGGTTCGAGAGAAATTCCCAACACTAGGGTCACTGAGCTTGGCCTTGGTCACCCTCTGCTGTCTAGGACACAGCGTGGGATGGGAGGGACTGCTGTGTGCCGTGAGGCCCTGGACTAGTGAATCTAGTTAAGTAAAAACAAAATGAGGAGGTATTAAAAAAAAAAAAAAAGGGTGTGTTTACCAGCAGTGCCTGTGGACTCCTGGCAGTGAGCATCCATGTGGGGGGCCTACTTGGAGCTGTAGTGGGAATCCTGCTCTGAGTCAGAACGAGGGTTGCGACCCGCGCTCTTGGAGGGAACCCTACTTGCAAGCAGAGCCCCTAAAGAACAAGCCCCATGGCCCTCATTCCTGGGGCGCAGAGTCCACCTGTGGCTAGTGTCTGAATTCACACAGCAGAGGCCCTACCTGGTAAACACCATCATGCCCTCTGGGAGGCTGGCTGCAGTGATGGGGGGGCTGTCCCGCTGGTGTTCCAGCAGGGTGGGAAAGCCAGCACACTGGCTGGTGCAAGTGATTTTGGCCAGGAGAGCAGAGGCCCACCTGGAAGCAAGGTGGGAGGAGATGGGGGCTGCCGCAGAAGCAGAAACAGAGTGACCTGAACTTGGATGCCTGGTCCTCCAAGTGGTTCCAGTTCTCTTGGGACCCTGAGAGCCCCTGCCCACTGCAGTGGGTCACTACAGCCCAGGAGACTTTTTGGGTCAAACTGGAAGGCCAAAGATGAGTCCCCCAGGGAGGGGACCTGACAGTGTGATGACAAGTCACACCGTAGATTTGGAGTTGGGCCATGTGAAGTGGTTCATGACTGTGGCCGACTCAGGGCTTCCTTCCTGCGGCCAGGCATGCAGGAGGCTGCACGAGGTCACCCCAACACCGGCAATGAAACCCAACCCAACCACAAAACATCTTTCACAAAGGAGATAGGGACACTATTATTCCTGCTTCACAAACGAGGGTCCCAGAGATGAAGAGCCATGTCTGTGGTCACGCAACAGTCCTGCCCGAGCCAGCAAGCCTTCAGCAACAGCGACAGGGCGTGGAGAGAAGGACACAGGGGCTGGGAGATGCTCACGCAGGAGCTATTGTGTGGTCTCTCTGCCCTTCGGTTACTTTGCTGGTGTCTCTCTCCTCTAGGCAGTGCTGGGCGTTGACAACAGCACAACAGCATGACAAGAAACACAGCATCACCCTCGAGGGAACCGGCAGGCAGACCTGGGAGGATTCCAGAATAGTCTGCAACTGTGGGCATACGGTCCACTAGTGCGCTCCTTGCTTGCCCTGTGGGAGTAAAGCCGCCACCCCCAGAGTGCCCTGAGGACCAAGCGTTCTGGGCAGGCCGCAGCTGCCCGGGAAAGCACCTCCTCGTGGTTAAATCCGCTTGTTCGATCCGTGAGGCCAGCAGGATAGTGTCGGTTTCCCCAGGGAGATGCCGTGAGGACTGGATCAGGTTTTGCATTCCTCTGTTTAGCCCGGCTCAGGCTGGTGCCACTCTGGCCTTGAGACTTAGGTGGAGCCCAATCTCCTATTCCACATCCAGGCTATTTTCGCCATTTCCAAGGTGCTATGGGGTTCCTGCACTTGCCAGGCACCCTGCCCCCTTCCTGCCTCTCCTTCAGCAACACTCTTGAAAGGCAGATCTACCCAAGGTCTGCCAGGGACGAGAGAGTTGATGGCACGACAGGAACGGCGCAGTGTGGACACGAGACCTCTTTGTCCTTCAGAGCCTGCTGACCACAGTGCCCTAGACACGCCCCATTAGCCTTCCCTTCTCTGTCCTCCTGGCTCGTGCCCCCTCTGTCTCATCTCTGATCTGCTCCTCTGCAGCACAGCTTGGCAATTTCTCTGTTCTGCTGCCTCTTTCTAAATCCAAGATCACAAACTGGTGACCTCCAGGCCAGATACGTTCAGCTCACTGGTGTGCTTTGCTTGGACCATAGCATTTAAACATTTTCGATACAGAGACCAATATTTAACACTTGGTGCACTGCCAAAATTTTAGTTTCTTTTGAAAATTTGGACAATTGGGCAAAATGGGGACCTCTTTCTGTGTGAATCAGTCTGTCTCTTGAAGGGGAGGTCCATGCTGTCCAGTTGGCCGGAGTCCTGCCACCCCTACCACCTTAGAGCAGCCCCGTGCAGGCTGACCCCTGCAGTCACCTGGCACAACCCAGCAGGTTCGTCAAACTGGTCCCCTGAGCCAAGGGACGTGCTGATGGCAGCTACATTAGTGTCTGCCTGCCACCCATCCATCCATTATCGATCTGTCCAACTATCATCTTTCTATAGATCCATCATCTCTCTCTCTCTTTTTTTTTTATCTACTACATTTGTATCTGTAGTCCTAAGAGGAGTACCTGGGACGGAGTGGACAAATATCAAGAAATTTTTGTCAAACCAATTAGCAAATACAGGATAATGATGCAGGTAAGGTTCAGGGACGCTGAATTACCAGGTTGTCATTGGGCTCACAGTGGGGAGAGCCAGACCCATTCCTGGCCTCTTCAGGGACTCCTCGGCTCTCTCCCCTCTGGGTCAAGTTTGGGTTAGGGCTTGTCCTGGCCACGGGAGCCCACGTCTTCACTTGCCCTACTTTCTGACCTGTCTCAGGTAGCTGCTGGGTACGTTTGTGTGGCTTCTTGGTGACCGCTGTGTCGGCACCTCACCAGCCACAAAGCCCCTGCAGTTGGGGCACCATGGAGAGACCCCACTCACCTCTGGAGAGTCTATATTCCCACCCATGTTTAATAAATGGGGGCCTCTTTCCTGATTGAAGCATCCCGGTCTTCCTTCAACTTGGCTTTCATTGGCTTAATTAACTAATTAAGTAGGCTCCACGCCTGACATGGGCTTGAATTCATGATCCTGAGATCAAGAGTCACATGCTCTGCCGATGGAGCCAGCCAGGCGCCCCTCCATTAGCTGTGACGACAACGGTAACCATCGCCGTTTATTGGTCACTAACTAAGGCACAGACTTTGGGTCCTCTCATGTCCCCTTGGAAGCAGCCCTCTGAAGCAGGTGCTAGGAAGAGGTTAAGTGGGTGGGTTAATGCCGCACAGTCAGACACCCAGCTAGGACTTGACCTGAACCTTGTACTTGCCCTCTAGATGAGGTCAGACTGCGGCCCATGAGCCAAATCCAGCTTGCTGCCTGTTTCCTGTTTTTTTGTATGGCTCACACGATAAGAACTTTTTACATTTTTAGATGGTTGGGAAAAAAATCAAAAGAGGAATAATATTTTGTAATACATGAAAACTATACGAAATTCAAATCCAAATGCAGTGTCCATAAATACAGTTTTGTTGGAATGTGGCCATGCGTGTTGGCATACTGTCTACATACGAGCAGAGTTAAGAAGTTGCACAACTGAGGCTGTGGCTTAAGAGTCTAAAATATTAGCCATTTAGCCCTTTTTAGAAAAAGCTTGGGTGGCTCAGTCCTTAAGCATCTGCCTTCGGCTCAGGTCATGATCTCAGGGTCCTGGGATGGAGCCCCTCATCGGGCTCCCTGCTCAGCAGGAAGCCTGCCTCTCCCACTCCTCCTGCTTGTGTTTTCTCTCTCTCTCGCTCTCTCTCTCTCTCTGTGTCAAATAAATGAATACAATATTAAAAAAAAAAGAAAAAAGCCCGTCCATTCCTTCTCTACACGGTGACCTCCACATCCAGGGCCCAGGGGCTAAGCCCATCAGGACCAAGTCATTTCCAGAGAGGAGCTGTGAATCCGGAGAGTCTGGGGCAAGTGGGCTGTGATCAGTTTGGGCTTTGGGGGTGAGGGAATTTGGGTGTGAAGGTGGGGGGCAGGGCTGAGGAGGGCTTGGGGCTATCACACCAGAAGCAGGTGTTGTGTGTCTCATTACCTGTCCTTGACCAACAGCCCTTCTGTCAAGCCACCAGCATCCATTGGCCTAGACCAAGCTGTAGTGGAACCACGGAGTCAGGACCACCGCCACCTTGCTCTCAAGACACGGGGTCAGGGTGCCTCTCAAGGAAGGGCAGCAGCCATCACCGTGTTATGATCTGTGCAGTCAGCTCAGGGCACACACAGCAACTCGTTATCTGGGAGGGAGCCACACCCTCTCTTTCCCGCGGCAAACACCCGCGCGCGCACATCACTGTATCGGAACCATCTGGCCACAGAATTTGTTGAATCCCAGGGATCAAAAGTGCCTTAAATATCACACAGTACAGTGCTTTTCGAACTTCAGCGTGCACACGAACCACCTGGACAGTCTTGTTAAACTGTGGATGTGAATCAATAGGCCTGGGGTGGGTCTGAGCGTCTGCATTTCTAGCAGGCCCCCAGGTGCTGCTGGGGCTGCTGACCACCCCCCACCGAGCCGGGGGGCTCTAGTGCTGGGTTCTCCCGGTGGGGTTTCGGGACCAGCAGCAGCATCTGGGGACTCGTTAGGGCTCAGATCAGAATCTCCCTGGGGTCCAGCCCCGCCATCAGCGATGACTGTGTCCCGCTGGTGATTCAGCTGGGTCGGCTGTTCTAGTCCTTTCTTCGAGGCTTCTTCCGCTGCCCGGAATCTCCTCCCGTCTGTGCAGAAGGCAGCTGGGCTTCCTGCCATTACCCGCGAGCATCATTAACTATCCTCCGCACCTGAATCCCTGAAGCCTCTCACCGGGAGCAGGTGACCTGCGGGCGCCCTCAGGAGAAGCAGCCGGATTATAAACCAATGTCTACAATCTGTAGCCTCTGCCCCGGTAATTTTCCATTCAGGGGCTCATTTTTGAAACTGCTACTTGCTTTCTCTGTCTACATTACCTTAGTACGCAGGGCTTTGTGGGTCACGTGGGGCGCGTTGGGACACCAGCCAGACTCTTTGAGGTACACCCACTCGGGGCCCCTAGAAGCATTTCATAAGCAGGAGCCTTAGATTTTAAGTTACGCCATCCCAAACCTACTCTCCCAATTTCATGATGATCTCTTCAAGCATTTTTCTGTGATGCAGCAATAAGAGGGAAACATAATTTTATCTTTAATAAAAACTCAAATTACATGTTTTGACAAGTAGAAAATTATTGCAGAGATAACTAACGTGTTAGTTTTTCTAGGAACCTAGCTGAAAAGCCTTTTTCTATAGAGTGAGAAAGTTAACCTAAACCCACTGAAGTTTATATGTGTACTGCTGATTCCTATTAGAAGAAGAGCAATTTTTTTTTCACATAGGTTTTAATTTGTAAAAATGCCCTTGCATTAGCAGGGGGAGTTCTGGGGTTCTGGAGCCCTTATTTTGACTTTTGGCTCATAAATAAATGAAGCTTGAAAAATGTTGAGAGTAATGCTCAAATAGAATGTAGTTAGATCTCATAGTGACTCTAATTGTGATTACAATTATATGACTGTAATGATACAAAATACACATTATCTTTATAATTTATGATCCTCCTGGACCCAACGCAACTTCTTAAAAATGCAACATTTCAGTACCATCTGGGAGAATTGCCCAACAAAATTATGTATAAACAAAGTTCTTTATTGACTCGCTGAGATCCAAGTGGAATCAATTATACATTATTGTTGTCTTTGCCGGCACTGCAAAGTGTAAGATCGCTAAACACACACATTCCATAAATCACCCAAGTGTGATTTCCCAAGGGGCTACATTTTGTGTGGAAACAAAACATTGTTGGTGTTTTCTGTTCAGACTTTCTGATCATATTCAGAGGGCGAGTCTACACATTTTCCTTGAGATCCCCAGTGAGTTTTGGGAGGTTCACTAAACTTGGCATTGAGTCCTTCTCTGGAGGATTCAGATCCCTGGAGCCGGTGGTGGGCATGTGGAAAAGGGGAGGTCCCTTCAGGTGATCGCAGGGAAAGCCATGACCATTCAATTCCATTATTCTCACTTACAGTGTAGACTCAACTTCAAAATTCTGAGAAGTCCATATTTTGCAGTATAAGTGAGAGATTGTACTCAGCTCTATGTCACTGAAGGGAAAAAATCATTTGATTTCATAAATGTGGCAAAAAAACAAAAACAAACCCTCACACCCTGGGGGTCTAGAATATGTACTATATTTTTCTGTGGATGGTTGTTTCAGAGCTCACGAGGGAAGATGCTCTGAAATACACGGGGTACCTACATTTAAAATATGAGGGCGGTACTCCTCTCAAAGGAAGGAATGGTACCAGGGAGGAAGACTGACATGCATGTTGACTGATGTTTGTGTCGATTAGAGGAACAACACTGTAGTGGACAGAAGAGGAACTCTGGCCTTTCACAGAAAGTGCCTGTGGTTGGTTTGTCGTCACAGAGTCAAGGAGCTGGTTGACCTAACGTGGCCCTTCCACCTGCTCTGGCTTGGTCGAGACTGAGACAGGAGCTGGCTTTGTAGGCGTTCCTCTGCCCCTTTTCTTTGATATGCTCATCCCATCAACATTCCCAAACCTCCACCCTGAGCTTGCCATTGGGCTGTTACTGTCCACATCAGCTGGGCAGGCAGTTGGGCAATGGTCACCAGTGTGGTGGCCTCACCATGAGAGGAACACAGGGGCAGGGAGATGTTTCATGAACATGACCCAGATGCTTGAGGAGCCACCTGGGCAGGGTGGGAAGAGGGAAGTGGATGAGGCTTGAGGCAGGCCAGCAGGTGAGGGTCCAGAAGGAAACCTTAGAGGACTGAGTGGGTCTGAGGTGACAGAAGAACTCTGGGAGGCAGAGCCCATGGAGATTGGTGGGAACAGGTCAAGAAGGGCCTTTAGAGCCCTTGTGAAGAGTCTGCCATTTTGCTGAGGGTATGGGGGCCACTGCAGACTTATTTCTTTTTTTTTTTTTTTTTTTTTTTTTTTTTTTTTTTTTTTTTTTTTTTTTTTTTTTTTTTTTTTTTTTTTTTTTTTTTTTTTTTTTTTTAGATTTTTATTTATTTATTTGACAGAGAGATCACAGTAGACAGAGAGGCAGGCAGAGAGAGAGGGGGAGGCAGGCTCCCTGCTGAGCAGAAAGCCCGATGCAGGACTCGATCCCAGCACTCTGAGATCATGACCTGAGCCGAAGGCAGTGGCTTAACCCACTGAGCCACCCAGGCGCCCTTGCAGACTTATTTCAAGTGGTAGCAGTGACGAAGTCAGATCTGTAACCCAGAATACTCATTCTGGCCGCTGTATAGAGCATGATGGGAAGGGACAGTTAGGAAATGGGCATGACTATCCAAGAGGAGAAGATGATGGCTTGAACAGGATGGGGGCAGGTCAGATAGAAGATTCCAGACATGCAAGTACATGTTCGTGATGTTTGACTTCGGTGAAGCACTCACCTGCAGACTTGCTCTTTGCAGGGATTGGGGTCAGTACTGGTGCCTTCCACTGCCCAGTACCAACCATCCTTCACCCTTCCTTCTTGAACGTGCTTCCCTCACATGCAGCGGTTTCTCACCCTGCAGACTGGGTCTCCCTGTTTTTTTGCTTTAAGATGTACTTTCACGTCCTCAAGGTAACCTTCCGGCCTTCAGTACTCTCCTTGCTCCCTCTCCAGGGATGCAGACAAGGACCCCTGCTCTCTAGGTCCTGGGAGGGGAAGAGGAGAGGCCTGCTTTCTTAAGACCATGAATGTCCACAAATGTTCATTGGCTCCTAGAAAGCACTCAGTAACTGCTTGCTATTATGTTTATCACGTGCTTTTATCAATAACAATACTGTTAGGCCTATAAGAGGTGCCCAATACACATTTGCTGAATATTCGAGCATTACCTAAATGAGGGTAATTGTTATAAATTGTGGCTTAATTATTTACTGTGGGACTAGGAAGTGTTTCAGTTAAGGATTTTCCTCATAGCAAACTACTAGGTCCTAGTTAAAGACGTTCATCTCTTTCTAGCTTGTCAAATGAGACAATTATAGGAAATCACGGATCCTAGATTCTCTGCCTTTTGAGTAGGTGAAGCTGACACCCGATGAAGAATGTTCTCTTTCTCTCTCTTCTTTGTGCCATGGGGAGGACCTATAGATAATGAAGCCATTCTCTGATACTGAGAAATTCTCCAGCCTAAGCAAGGCTTTGCAAGGAGCAGGAAATCCTGCCAGGAACTCCTTCGCTTAGTGACAGGCTGATACTGTGTTCTCAACTTTTCTCTAGAGTCACTGTGAGAAATGCTCCCAAGAAGAAGGTCTCTGTTCTTTCCAAGATGGCCCCCAACAGATTGTTCATTAGGAAATTGCTGGTCTCCTGTGTGCGTCACCATGGCATATTCCCCTGAGCATAAAGGTTCTTTCCTAAAGAAACTTTCAGCTTCCCCTTACTAAATATATAAATTGTGGTTTTCCCTTGTGACCAGATATCCAGGAAGCTCAGAGCTATGTTTCGGGGCACCAACTGCAATAGTGCGGTAACAATCATTATTACTAACATTGTGTTCCTCTCATCTCAGCACGTACTTTTGCATACACTTCCTCACTGGGTTCTCAAAACATCACTGCAAGGGTGATACTCGCATTACCCCCACTTTACAGAGGAGAAACAGAGGCTGAGATGAATTTATTGAGCCATCTACCATCCCTCAGCTGGTGAGTGATAATGCTGACCGAGGATCCTGGAATAATTCTCTCCTTTCTCTGCTTGTTTCTTCATGCTGGTAGCTCCAGACACACCAGGGCAGGGTGATGTGTCCTTAATGACTAAGAACAGAAGATGAAAAATTAAATTCAGTCTATTCTGAGCAATAATAGGAACTCTGCCTGGAAGTATTGTTTACAATATACACTGAAATCCTTAAAACCAATATATATTTATGTAAACACAGCTCCTACTAAAGACTTATTTGTTCTTTGCAAAGACTTATTTTTCTAAACTAAGTACTAAAAGTTAGTAACTCTGAATAATTCTTATTGCATTTCAACTGTGTATTAGGAGATCCAGACTGAATAGACTGGGGAGGCTTAAGTGTTTACTCCATGTTCTGGGGGAGATGTGCATCAAGTTCAATTTGACTGGGAGTCCTAGAGGTCCTACTAAGTACTGGGCTGAGCAGGAAACATGCGATGAATAATGCAGGGTCCATCGTATGCCTCGTACAACTTAACCAGGTAACGAGAGAAATCCCAGCTTGCCACCAGGGGAGGCAGCTAGGAGGGCTGCTCTTGGTGGGGAGGGAGAGGAAGTGAGGGCTTATCATGGTTCATCCCACCAAACCCTCATGGGAACTCTTCCAAGTGGGAGTTGATGCCTCTGTTTTACAGATGGGAGATCTAAGGAGCTTATCCAAGATCATATAGTGAATGGAAAGCAGAGCCGGGATTCAAAATATGGTGGGAGACACAAGCACTTTCCAGGACACCATGAACCTCCATATACCCTCTGGTTTCATTGAGAGAGGTACCAGATGCCATATGTGTGGAAAGGCAGGTTGGGCAGAGCTGGGGAGCTTGGGAGGTAGGGGCTTGGGGTGGGAGTGCAACAGTCTCTCTGGGGAGGGATATGTGGTTTGTGAGGGTTATTTGGAAGGAGGATTGGCTTTCAACAGACTGGGTGGGGTGGCATTTTTGCAGAAAGAACAAAAGAAGCAAAGACATAGGACAGGAAAGCGTGGGACACTGCTAGGGAGTGGTTTGTGATAAAAGGAAATGAGGCTCACCAGTGGCTCTGTACCTGGGGTAGAGGTGAGCGTGCCCATATTGGGTCTGGATCCTGGCTCTGGCATTAGTAATTGCTGGGACTGGGTGGTAAAAGCCATTGAGAGAAGCACTGTGCCCAGTACCTACCTAGCACCCAGGGAGCGTCTAGTGAACAGCAACCATGTGGTACTAGACATGTGTTAAGAAATGGGAAGCATTTTGGGGTATTGGGGGACAGGGAAGTACATGACCTGTGCTGTTGAGGTCCTCAGTTTCAGGAACCTGTTGGCTTTGACCATTGAGAGAGCTAAACTTATTTTTCTAAACTATTAATCCATTTTATTTTTTCTTATGAGGCTTCCTTCTTGTCCACTGTGAGTGAGAGCTGGCTACTCACATAGCAACTCAGTAAAAAAATGGAAAATGATCTTTAATTCTTTATGATTGTTGCCTCAAAACTGGTACATTTCTCAACCTTTCAAAAAAAAAGTGGGCAGAAATTGTGGGGTTTTCTTTTCTTGTTGTTTTGCGTGTTCACTTATTTAAAGAGAGGTCACCTATTAGAATCATGATGGTCTTGGACTTGAGCCAAATACTCGAGCTTCCCCTAGCTTCTGTTGGGACATCGCTGTTCTATGACGGTCTCTAGGAATGCTCATGCCTTCCAGGAGGTTCTGTCTCCACTTACAATGATTATAACCGGCCATTACAATGCCTTCCTTCTTCCCAGGTGTTTATTTAATTTTATAAAATTAAGGGAAAGGGGAAGGAAAGGGCCATAACTCATTATTCTAAAACAGTTTTTTTTCCTTTGCGTTTGGGTCTTTGTGCCTCTGCAGATCTGTTTAGGTACCGTTGTGAATCCCGGCGAGAGCAGACCTTGGTTTATAACCGTACTCATTATGATTTATTGCATGTTTCCGGTGTTTCCTGCGCATGAAGCCTTGGGCTGAGGGCTGTCCACGCTGCAGGAAGTGTGACAAAGTTCCGAGCGCTGAGGTTGTGTGGGCTTGTGTTCAAATCTCTGTTCCTCTGCACTCCGTCCTGCACGAACCCTTACGTGGAGCTGTAAATGACAGGGCATCACCTGACAGCTTGCTTCCACTGAGCGGTTCCCCGGTGCCAGTCGTGGGCTAAAGCCTCCCACACATTCTTCGTTTATTTTTTTTTAACACCTCTATCGAGTATGTGACATTATTATTCCCATTTTATAGAAGACACCGGGCTTACACGAGGTCACAGAGCTCAGTTAACATTTGTCTTGTAGCATTTTGGATCAAGCTCTGGTGGACAGAGCACAGCTATTTGAGTTAATGAATGAGTCAAGTTTCCTTCAGAAAAATCTGTTTTTCTGATTCTTCAAAGAGAAGCCCCATAGACACATTTGAAAGTCATGAGATCAGCTGGATTTCAGAAAGCTCCAAAGCGGCCTTCCATTCTTTGTACTCGTTAGTGAAGAAGTTATTTTAGGGGCGCCTGGGTGGCTCAGTGGGTTAAGCCTCTGCCTTCAGCTCGGGTCATGATCTCGGGGTCCTGGGATCTAGCCCCACATCGGGCTCTCTGCTCAGCAGGGAGCCTGCTTCCCATCCGCCCCCCCCCGCCCCCGCCTGCCTCTCTGCCTACTTGTGCTCTTTAGAAAAAAAAAAAAGTTATTTTAAAAACGGTGTTACCATTCATGGAAAGATCACCACTTGATTGGTATTGAATGGGAAAGCAAATAATGCAGGCAAACCCTCACGGAGGAGCAGACCGTCCCTTATGGAACACTACTTGTCGTGACTTGGATTCACACGTGTCACCAGGAGATCATGCCCCACACACCCCCGCCACGTGTTCCAAGGTCTGACTTTGCCCTTCTCGAGAACTCAGGCTGCACCCAAGGACTTATCACTGAGGAGCCAAGGGAGGACGGTGTCTTGTCAGAATGGAGGGAAGTGGTGGTGGTGGGGTGGTGGGCAAAGTGAAAGCTGGGAGCTAAAAAGAACCAGCTGGAAGAAACCCAGCATGAGCACAGGGCCGGGCCCGGGAGGCCACTCAGAAATCCTGGAAAAGTGATGAGCAAAGTGGTTGGGTTTTAGAAATTGTAGAAGGAGATTGCATTTCAGAAAAGGCAAGCCCATGCATCTGGAGGAGGAAAGTTCCAGAATGAATGTGGGGCTTTGTGGTCTACCTACACCCTCCTCTGACAGAAGGACAGGCAGCAGGAGGCTCCCATAGCTGGAGGGTGCCTGTTTACCTTCTGACCTGGCCTCAGCCTTGTCTCCTGACTCTTGTGGCTGCATCGATGGCCTGGACCTAGGGGCCCCAGGGATCCACCTTCCCAGCTGCCAGTAGGTCTCCTGGGGGCCCGTCCACACTGTTCCTCTCCTGCTCACTCCGTTTCCCGTCCCCCAGAGCAGAAAGAAGAGTAGGTGGGGTTGCTTCCAAAAGGCTCAGGGCCTTGGTCTGAGCACTTCTGGTAGAACCCAAGACTTTTCTTTTAATAGCTCTACTGCAATTTAATTCACACGCCACACAGCACGCATTCGAAGCCCTTGTATAATTCAGGTGCTGTCAGTGTATGCTCCTTGTGCTGCCCTCGCCAGAGTCCATTTAGATCACTCCCGTCACCTGACAAAGAAACCTCCACACCATTTGTCGTCACCCTCCCCTGCAATCCCCTCACTCCCCCAGCCCCTGGCAACCACGTATGTCTTCGGTCTCTTTGGATTTGCCTGTTCCGGAACTTTCTTATGAATGGGATCATATGGAATGTGATCTTCTGGGTCTGGTTTCTTTCGCTCAGCATGCTGTTTTCAAGGTTCCCCCATGTTGTAGTATATTAGTGTTTTGTTCCATTTTTTGGCTAAATAATATTCCAACCCATGGACAGGTCACATTTTGTGTGTCCATTTATCATCTGATGGATATCCGCGCCATTTCTACTTTTTGATGATTAGAAGGCTGCTAATTCATGGCCAAGTTTTTGTGTGGACATATGTTTCCATTTCTCTATAGTGTAATCCTAGGAGTGGGCTTGCTGGATCATAGTAGGTGCATTTTAAGCCTATTTTCCGACGTATAGCTTTACCATTCTGGGGTGCCTGGCTGGCTCAGTTGGAAGAGCATAGGACTCTTTTTGTTTGCTTGCTTTAGACAGAGTGAGTGTGTGCGCATGCTCCGAGGCAGGGTGGACAGGGCTGGGGGAGAGGGAGAGAGAGAATCTCAAGCAGGCTCCACGTCCAGCACAGAGTGTGACGGGAGGCTCTAGCTCACAACCTTGAGATCACGACCTGAGCCTAAGTCAAGAGTCAGACAGTTACCCACCTGAGCCAGCCAGGTGCCCCAGAGCCCATGACTCTCCATCTCGGGGTCAAGAGTGGGAGCCCCATATTAGGTGTAGAGATTACTTCACTAAAAACTTAAAATAGCTGTACCATTTTCCATTCACACTGATATTTTGCTTGTTTAAAGAAATCCCCATGGGCACTGTCAACACTTAATGAACATTACCCTCAGAGTAGGGCCGCAGCGGGTCATGTAGATATTTGAAGGTTGAACCACAGGCCCGAAGAGCAAGGTGTGGGTTCTCAGCCCAGCTCTGCTCTAACTGCCTCTGGGACTTGGGGCAGATTACTTAAATCCCCGAGTTCCTGTGGCCTTATCCATTATCCTAAATCAATGGGTTTGTTCTAGAATATTCTGTAAAGTCTTCCAGCTAAACTCTTTTTGACAAAATCTATTCCATTTTAAAAAATTATGAATATAGAACATAAATCAAGTACTAAAAAAACAGTAAAAAGAAGTTTGTAATGAGAAGTCTCTCTTCTACCCCGATTCTAGCCCCCTACCTCCAAAGTAACCATTCTGTTATGGATATACTTTCCTATACGTCCTTCTGGAATGTGTCATATGTGTGGCTATCTATACATAGGAGCTCATTTTATATATTCCAGAATATGCAAACATGATATATTTTATATAATCTCTTATATACATGTATATATTCGTAGTTATTTACATGTGTATCTTTTTTATTGAAGGATGATTCTATTCTAAAAATGATGTCTGCTTCACTTTTCTTCAGTCAATAATATATTTTGGCGATCTCTGCACCGCCTTCCATTTTATGTCGGTTTCATAATTTATTTAGCCATTCTCCTATTGATAAAGTGATGTCTAGTTTTGTTTTAATTACTTCCGTGCTTCAGTGACTATCCCTCTGCATTCATCTCTGCAGCTGTGGGTGTATCCGTAGGCTGGCTTCCGGAGCTGATTCTGCATGTGTAGGCTGTCCTCGCCGTCCTCTCTGTCCTCTCCGTGGAGGCTCAGCAGAGCTTTTAGACACACTGCTTAGTGCTTTGGGTTCCACAAAAGCTGTGCATGGGCAGGGAGGGAGGGTGGAAGGCCGTCTCAGGAAAGCCGTCCTCATCCACTTGTGTCCCTTCTCCCTGCCTCGTCCACCGCAGGTGGGTGTCATCCAGTCCCCCCGCCACCAAAGTCAGCCTATCATCTACTCTGTTCCACTGTGGTCATTGCTGGTCAGGACCAGTGGGTGATAACTTATAATCCAAAAGCTTCTGAGGCTCCTTCCTTAAATTGGATTGGAATTAGGTTATTCCCTAGAGGCTGATTGGAGGCTGTGATATTCAATAACCACATATCCCCAGGGGGCTAATATGTGCCCAGTGGTGCATTCATCTCTATGATGGGTGAAAAGATGAATGATTTTAGGGGGGGATAGGTCTTCATCTTCAGAAATCTTGACTCACGTGCTAGTAGGGGAAATATGAGAATTTATGCAAGTGAAAAGTTACATCATGATGGCCAATGCCTAGTGTTTAGTCAGTAAGTGGGTGAGCATATGGACTGAATTGGGTGATATTTTAAGGGCTGTGAGAAGGTTACTGCCCAACAAGCACCCTAGCAAAGAGGAGGAGAAGATGAGCAGGAGGCCTTCTGCACAAAGAAAGCTTTCAGTACCATTCCCTATTGCTTATTATAGGATGCAGTTAAAGTGATGGGCTGAGAAAGGAAAACGTTAAGAGTGGCTTTTTCCTGTCTCCATTTGAATCTGTCCATTTTGCTTCCTATGGTTTAAGCTTCGTTTTTAAATGCATACATTTTCTAGGGTTGTTATGGCTTTTTGATGAATGGCTCCTTTGTTGCTGTTGTTTTTTTTAAGAATTTATTTATTTGACGGAGGGAGGGAAAAAGAGAGAGAGAGAGAGAGAACAAGCAGGCAGAGGGAGAGGGAGAAGCAGGCTCCCTGCTGAGCAGAGAGCCAGACATGGGGCTTGATCCAAGGACCCTGAGATCGTGACCTGAGCCAAAGGCAGATGCTTAACCAACTGAGCCTCCCAAGATCCCTGATTCCTTTGCTATTTTGAAATGTCTCTCTTTGTCTCTAGTTATTCTTCTTGATTTGAAGTCTGCCATCAAGAGTTCTACCAGCTTTCTTTTTTTTTTTTTAAGATTTTATTTATTTGTTTGACAGAGAGAGATCACAAGTAGGCAGAGAGGCAGTCAGAGAGAAAGGGGGAAGCAGGCTCCCTGAGCAGGGAGTCTGATGCAAGGCTCGATCCCAGGACCCTGAGATCATGACCTAAGCCAAAGGCAGAGTCTTAACCCACTGAGCCACCCAGGTGCCCCTCTACCAGCTTTCTAATGTGTAAGGTTATGCCTGGAGGTCTTTCCCATCATTTTACTTTTAATCTGCGTGTTTTTATATTTAAAGTTGGTCTCTTGTAAAATATTGTGGAGTCTTGCTTTGAGATCCAGTCTGACAATCTGCCTTTTAATTAGAGCACCTAATTAATTTGTGTTAAGGTGCTAATTGATATGGTTGATTTAAATCTACAATAGCTATTTATTTTCTATTTATTGATTCTGTTCACACCTTTGTTCCTCTTTTCCATCTATTTTTGGTGTGTGTGTTTATAGAGTGCTTGTTAATATTCTACCTCCTTTTTAAAAGATTTTATTTGAGAGAAAGAATGAGACAGAGAGAGAGCGAGAGCTGGGGGGAGGAGCAGGGGAGAGAGACAAGCAGACTCCATGTACTGAGCACAGAGCCTGACTCAAGGCTCAATCTCAAGACCCTGAGATCATGACCTGAGCCTTAGTCAAGAGTCAGAGACTTGGGTGTCTGGGTGGCTCCGTGGATTAAGCCTCTGTCTTCTGCTCAGGTCATGATCTCAGGGTCCTGGGATTGAGACCTGCATTAGGCTCTCTGTTCAACGGGGAGCCTGCTTCACCCCACCCCACCTGCCTCTCTGCCTAATTGTGATCTCTCTCTCTGTCAAATAAGTAAATAAAATCTTAAAAAAAAAAAAGAGTCAGAGGCTTAACTGACTGAGCCACTCAGGTGCCCTATTCTACCTCCTTCTATTGGCTTTTTTTTTTAAGATCTTATTTAATTTGACAGAGAGAGAGAGAGAAAGATCACAAGCAGACAGAGAGGCAGGCAGAGAAAGAAGGGGAAGAGGCTTCCCACCAAGCAGAGAGCCAGATGTGGGGCTTGATCCCAGGATCCCAGGATCCCAGGATCATGACCTGAGCCGAAGGCAGATGCCTAACTCACTAAGCCACCCAGGGGCCCCCTTCCATTGGCTGTTTAGCTTCTCCTTTACCTAGAAAACTGTTGTGCGTTTTGTTGTGCTGGTTGTGGTAGTAGGAAATATCATGTGCAATGTTAACTTACGACACTACTTCAGCTGCTGTGGAAGAATCCCAATACAGTATCATTATATAACAGTATTAATCTTCCATTTACTGTGATAATATGATCATTTATTTTACCTCTACCTGTGTTAAAAATCCCACAATACATTATTTTAATTTTGCTATAAACAGTAAATTAACTCTTAAATAATTTAAGAAAAATAGAAAAGGAGTCTCTAATATTTACCCATGTAATTACTACCTCTAGTAGTCTGTATTCTTACCTGAAGTTCTGAATTTCTGTCTGGTGTCATATCTCTTCAGTCTGATAAAATGTTCTTTAGTATTTCTTATAGGTATGGTATTGACAAGCTGTGTCAAGTTTTCTTCGTCTGAAAAAGTCTTTAACCTTTATTTTAGAAGGATCTTCCCACTGGACATAGAATTTTAGTTTGAGAGATTTTTTTCCCCTCTCAGATCTTTATTTTTATTTTATTAAATGATTTTATTTATTTATTTGACAGAGAGAGAGAATGCGGGGGGCAGGGAGAGGGACAGTAGACTCCACAATGAACAAGGGGCCTGACTGGGGCTCGATTTCACGACTCTGAGATCATGACCTGAGCCGAAATCCAGAGCAGAGGCTGAAGGGACAGAGCCACCTGGACGCCAGGATCCTCTCAGCTCTTTAAAGATGTTGTTCCAGCATATTCTGGCCTCCGTTATTTCTGAAAAGCTTCATTGTTATCATTATTCCCTTGCATATAATATGTCTTCTCTTTGCCTTCTGTTCAGATTAAAAAAAAATTCATTTATGGTTTTCAGTAGTTTGAGATTTTGTTTAAGTGTCATTTTCTTTGTATTCACCGTGTTTGGGATTCACTGAATTTCCTCGATTGGCAAATTGCTATTTTTGACCAAATCTGGAAAAATTTCAGTGACTATTTCTCCAGATTTTTTTTTCTGCCTCCTTCTCTGCTTCCTCATCTTCAGGGACTCCAGCTGCGGATACATCAGGCTGCACGGTAGTGACCCACAGGCCACTGACGTCCTCGTTGTCTCACGCAACTTTGCTCTCTGTGTGTTTTAGGTTCAATGATTTTATTCACCATATTTGAATTTTACTGACATATGTATATATTATATATGTATAATATATATGCACACACACTGTTATGTCCTGTTTATATATAAAAATCCTATTTATATGTATATAAAGCATAAATTATATATAAACATATTTATCACAGCTTTTTGGGGGCCCTTTTCTGCTAATTTCAAACTGAGTTTATTTTTTGTTTGTTTTGTTCTTTTAAAGATTTTATTTATTTATCTGATAGAGAGAGACACAGTGAAAGAGAGAAGGCAAGCAGGGAGTGGGAACGGGAGAAGCAGGCTCCCCACTGAGGAGGGAGCCCGATGCAGGGCTCAATCCCAGGACTCTGGGATTGTGACTTGAGCCAAAGGCAGACACCCAGTGACTGAGTCACCCAGGTGCCCCCCAGACTGAGTTTTTGTGCTGTTCCCATTCAGTGATTTTTTTTTCTTTTGACTATGAACCATATTTCTTGAATCTTCTCATGTCTACTGAATTTCTTTTAAAGACTTACTTATTTGAGATAGAGAGCGTGCACGCGTGCACACACACACACACGTGCACTCGCACATGAGCAGGGGGAGGGGCAGGGAGAGGGAGAGAGAGAATCTCAAGCGGGCTCCCCGCTGAGCACAGAGCACAGTGAGGGTCTTGATCTGAGACCATGAGCTGATCTAAAATCACTAGCTGGAGTTCGCTTCACTGACTGAGCTACCCAGGCACCCTACAAGGTTGACTAAATTTTTATTAACATTGGATACTGTGATTTACATGTTACAGAGAGGCTCAGAAGGGTGCTGGCTTGGGACGGCTGGGTGGCTCAGTCAGTTAAGTGGCGCCTTCAGCTTGGGTCATGATCCCAGGGTCCTGGGATGGAGTCCCTCCTCAGGCTCCCTGCTCCAGTCTGCTTCTCCCTCTGCCCCGCCTCCCACTCATTTTCTCTCTCTCCTCTGCCTCAAATAATACATAAAAATCTGAAAAAGAAAAGAAAAGAAGGGGACTGGCTTTTGTGACAGCAAGGGTTAGATTTCTGACAGACCATCTTGAACTTGGACAGGCTTGATTTTAGATTTTGTTAGGGCAAATTGTTCCAGTTTTGTCCTTAATCTTAGGGCAAGTCTCTTAGTCCTGGGATAAGGACTTTACCTTCCAGGGGTGGTCTTTCCGGGGTGGCAGTGGGAAGCCAGGTGATGACAAAGGCATCCTAACTTGGTAACTCGAATCCCCAACTGTTTCCCTGTGGGACGTTGGCGGCTGAAGTCTCTCTGCTGCTCGTTAGCCTCCTGTCATTCCTCTCAACTTGGCGTCTCATGGCCTGTGCAGTTCAGGGCCATTCAGTGATTTGGGGTGGGGGTGGGGCAGATTAGGCTCAGATGCCGGGGCTCCTTTTTTGTACCTCCCTCCTTTATTGGATTTTCTCCTTAATTTCTAGTCACCCTGGCAGCCCCCAATTTCTCCTCCGATTCCTTCTGCCGATAGGACCGTGCCTTCCCTTGAGATCTACGTGACCCTCACCATGGGGCAGAGTGTTCTCGAAGGAAAAGCAATTAAGCAAGGATTACACCTAGTGATTCCTTTCTTCCAAGGGTTGAATTACCTCCCATTTCTGCTTGAATTTGGTTGTGCTCCAATGCCCTCAAACATTATTTTTCAAAGATTTTGTCCAGAGTTCATAATTGCTATAACCAGTACGAGACTTGGTTTGACACGAGCGGTTCTGTTCTCCAGAAAGGCAGAACTCTCACGAGCTCATGGCTTTGCTGTTGGCATTTTGTTTTGTTTTGCTTCTGACAGTGATTTTGGCTGTTTTCAATATGTTTGAATGAGTCAATGTTTTCATTGTCCTTAGGTCAATTTGCTTATCTTCTGCTGCCTTGTAATATCTGTTTTGAATCTTTGTACCTCTTTTTGGATCTCTCTTTCTCTTTTTTAAAGATTTTATTTATTTATTTGACAGAGGGAGATCACAAGTAGGCAGAGGCAGACAGAGGGGGAAGCAGGCTCCCTGCTGAGCAGAGAGCCCGATGCGGGGCTCCATCCCAGGACCCTGAGATCATGATGAGCCAAAGGCAGAGGCTTTAACCCACTGAGCCACCCAGGCGCCCCTGGATCTCTTTTATCAGAGAATCAGGTTGCCTATTGTCCTAGACCATCTGGACTGTTATCACAAAATACCATAAACTAGGTGACTTATGCAACACACATGTACTTCTCACGGTTCTGGGGGCTGGGAATCCAAGATCACGGCAGGCGGATTCAGTGAGGGTGAGAACGCACTTTCTGGATCATTGCTGGCGTCTCCCCCGTGTCCTCATGTGGTGGAAGGAACACCCGGGAGCACTAATCCCCCTCGGGAGGGCTCCACCCTCTTGACTTGAGCATGTCACAAAGGCCCTACCTGCTAATAGCCTTATTTTAGGGATTAGATCTCAACATGGGAATTTGGGGGGGAGATATAAATGTGCGGTTCGCTGCAGCTGTGATATGTTTGAGATGAAGGAGAAGTAATGTCTAAATTGTCAGCAGCCAGAAAACCAGCAGAGTTTTATAAAATCCTTGGTGACAGCCTCTGTTTTCTGACCTGGTTATGGCTCCCTCCCCTTCGTCTTTTCCCCTGGCAGTTGCCCTCCGTTTGGATGCTATGTCTCCGATAATGAAAGGGGTGACTTGTCATACTTTCCCCTTTACTGACCTCCTTTGACTATTGATCTGCTCGCTTCCTGCATAGGTCTGCCCTATTCACAGATCTAATTGAAAGCCGATGACTAGAGTAACCTTTCACGGCCGTGACACTATTATGGACACTTGTGAATAGCTTAAGATCTAAGGACCTGTCTTGTCTCTTGGCAGTTTTTCTCTCCTAGACCACACTTCACATCACTGACCAGGTGTGTGTACTCTCATACTTCGGGGTTTTCTTCCTGGCTCTTTGAGAATGATGTTTTCCTGCCACTTTCCTGTGGTTTGGGGTGGCATTGGAAGGCATGAGGGAAGTAGGTCTACTCATGTATCTTTAATCAGAAAGTGACCAGGACTCCTAATTCTAAGAAGTGGGAAATTACTCAGCAAGAACACAGACCTCCTGGATTTTCCATGGTCCCAGTGTGCGTGCATTCAGTCACACGGTGCCAAGCAAAGTGAGGACCGCCCATTCTGGTAATGTTCCAGGATATTTTAAGAAACGAACATGGTCATGTATTCAATATTTTCCCTTAAATATTATTACATCTTTTTTTTAAGACATGAAGGTATCACAACAAAAATGTTTTTGGGGTGGGGCACCTGGGTGGCTCAGTTGGTTAAGCGTCTGCCTTCAACTCAGGTCATAATCCCAGGGTCCTGGGATCGAGTGCCGCCTCAGGCTCCCTGCTCAGTGGGGAGTCTGCTTCTCTCTCTCCATCTGCCTGTTGTTCCCCTTGCTTGTGAGCTCTTTCTCTCTGTGTCAAAAATAAAATAAATCTTAAAAACCATGTTTCTGGGGTGCCTAGATAGGCTTAGTCAGCTGGATATGTGATTTTGGTTTTGGCTCAGGTCATGATCTCATGGGTCGTGAGAATGAGCCCCGAGTTGGATTCCACACTCAGTGGGGAGTCTGCTGGAGGTTCTCTCCCTCTGCCCCTTCCCCCGCTTGTTGTTCTCTCTCCTTCTCTCTCTCAAACAAATCTTTAAGAAAACTTTCTTTCTTTCTCTTGGTATTAGTTCCGTTGTGTCCAAAAATTAAGTATAGGCTGGAGACAATCCATGAGCTCGAAGGATGCTCTCCAGGTGTGTTTGGGTGGTCTTGACGCATGAGTCAGTTCCAGAAGTTAGAGTGATCGGTGTGGTACCGTCCGATGTGGAGTGTTTTGTATTATCAGAAGAGAAAGGGAGACTTCAAACTGTTTAACCAAAGCTTAGCTGTCACAGGAAGCAGAAGGGAGAAACTGACCCGGAGGGCAAGAAGGACCAGAACTCGGACATGTGTCCCGATTGTCTCTTGTCTGCTCCTCCAACCGCCACAGCCAGCGAGGGGCCCTCCACCTGCTACTGGGCTGTGTGCACTGTCACTGCAGTGTGGGGGCCACTGTGGGGGAGACGGCAGCTTCCCGCGTCTGACCGCCCCTCTCCAGCTGGGGTGGGAGGGAGCTCTCTTTGTCTGAGGGTTTGCTTGCCCCAGCGTGTTAGCCAAACCAGAATGCCAGCTTTGTAGCCGGAATGTGGATTCTCTGACAGTTTTTAAACTCTGTGTCCATTTTTTGAACTATTACATTTAATGAAAGGAAGTTCACTTTCCTGGACAATCTGTGCGGTCAGGTGAGCGCCCTGGGACGTTCAGGGCAGCGGCTTCACGGGGTGAAGTCGGACCAGCGGGTGGAGAAGACCCCAGAGGGCAGGAGGATTGAGTTCACTACAGCAGGGCTCAAGCCTGTGGAGAAGGAGCGGAAGTCGGGGGGAATGATATGAACAATCCCACCGATGTTGCCAGGCACTGGGTGTGCCGAGAGAGTGGGAGGGTCTGGAGGCCCGCGGGAACAGTAAGGGAGCAGGTGGGCGCCCCTGTTCACGGACGTGCCGTTGGCGGGGCACCACCATCGGAGAGAGTGCTGCCCGTGCGTGCGTGTGTGTGTGTGTGTGTGTGTGTGATGTACAAGAACCATCCACGAAAGACCACATATCCTGACCTGAACTTAAATTCTGGCTTTCATGTTGCAAAATTTCAAACGGACACAGAGTAAACAGAGCTGTACAGTGAACCACCCATGTGCCCGTCTCCAGTTCCAGCAATTATGAACATTTCTCCACAGTTTTTTTCTCATTAGTGGTTCCACTCACTCTCCTTCACTGCACTCTCCTCTTACTTATTTTTACAGTTTTCTTTTGAGGTGAAATTTACAAGCTTTGCAGCACGCAAATCTTCACTGTGGGATTTGACCAAGGGATGTACCCATGATGCCAATGTACCTGTCATGATGTAGACTATTTCCTTCTGCCCGGAAAATTCCCCCAGGGCCCTTCCCAGTCAGTTCCTCCCCTGCCCCAGAGACAGCTGCGCTCTGATTTATTTTCCACCTTAAATTACTTTTGCCTATTTTACAACTTCTTAAAAATGGACTCATGTATGCATTCTCTTGTACCTAGTTTCTCTGTCACCATAATTTAGGACAGATTCACCCACATTATTGTATGTCAGTAGTTTGTTCTTTTTTATTGATGAATAGTATCTCATTATATGAATAAACCACCATAATACATAATTAATAATTTAATCAAGACACAATAATCTTGTTTATTAAATTATTACATTAGAATTATTATATGATATAGTAATTATTAATAACATTACTGTATTATATAACTATAATAATAACATAGCATGTAATTATATTACCCATGAATTATAACATATTACAGTTATAATAGCCATATATTCTATATTTATACTTGTAATTACATATAATCATATTACATGCTATGTTGTATAGTAATATATATTGATACATATGTTTATTTTTGATTTGTTAATATTTTGTTAAGAATTCTTGCCCCTATGTCTGTGAGGGAAATTATACTATAAATTTCTTTCCTTACAATGTTTTTGTTAAGGTTCAGAGTCAAAGTTATGCTCATCTTATTTTTTTATGCTCATCTTATTAAGTGAGTTGGAAAGTGTACCTTATTTTTGTATTTTCTGTATGTATGAAAGACATATAATTGGTATTATTTCATCCTTAATGTTTGGCAGACTTAACCAGGGAGAACATCTGGGTTAGCATTTTCTTTTTGCTGCATTTCTTTTAAAGATTTTTTATTTTATTTATTTGAGACAGACAGAGAGAATGAGTGGGGGGGAAGGAGCAGAGGGAGAGGAAGAGCGAGAAGCAGACTCCCCGCTGAGCAGGGAGCCCGGTGTGGGGCTCGATCCTGGGACCCGGGGATCACAACCTGAGCCAAAGGCAGCCGCTTAAACAGCTGAGCCACCCAGGCGCCCCTGCTGAATTTTTTTTAGGAACAAATTTAATTTTCAAGACTAGATAAATGTGAATCACATTTTATATTTTATGTAACTTCAGTTTTAATCAATTGTGTTTTTCAAGGACTTTTCCCATTTCTTTCAAGCTGTTAAAGTTATCACCACGATCCGTTCACACCGGCTTGTCCTTCTGAAGTTTGTAGGGGTCACAGTGACTTCACTGGTCTTGTCCTTGCTGGTCAGGATCGTTTTTTTTCTTTTTTCTATCCTTATTCTTACTAGGGACTTAGGAACCTGATTGATCTGTTCTAAGAATCGCCTTTTGTAATTTAAAATTGCCTCCATTGTTTTCTCTTTTATTGGATTTTACTTTTCACTTCCTTGTGTCCTTCCTCTACTTCCTTTGGGTTTAGTCATCTTTTCTCTAGACATGTGAGGGAAAACGTAAATATTGGTTTAGGTGTTTTGATTTATTATCTGGTTAATAGTTTACTGAGAAGTTTATTGTTTAGTTTCCAATACTTGGGACTTTTCTACATATCCTATTGATGTGTAGTTTATTTTAATTTTGGCAGGGATACATACTCTCTAAGATTTCCATCTTTTTTCTTAGCACTTATTGAGACTTGTTTTATCCCCAATGTATGGCCTGTGTCATGAGCATTCCCCGTACATCTAAAAAGAAGGCACGTATTGTATGGACCACTGGGTGTGGTGCATAAACAATGCATCTTGGAACACTGAAAAAAAATAAAATTAAATTAAAAAAAATAAAAAGAACACATGTCTTGTAGCTATGAGCTGCAGTGTTCTGTAAATATCTATTAGCTTAGGGGTTTTATAGTGTCATTCAGTTCTTCTTTGTCATTGCTAATTTTTTCTAATTATTCTGTCCATTGCTTAGAGAGAGGGGTATTAAAATCTGCAGCTCTGTGGTTTTGTGTGTTCTACTTTGTTTCTGTTAGTTTTTGCCTCACGTATAAGGACACAGTTATAAATATGTTATGCCTCCCTGCTCTGTTGACTTTTTTTTATCATTATAAAAGGCTCTGCTCTATCTTCAGTAATGCTTTTTGCCTTAAAATCTATTTTTCTGGATATTAATGTAGCCACTCTAGTTTTGTTATGATTAGTGTTTTCATGGCATATCCTTTTTCTTCTTTTCATTTTCAACCTATTTGTATCTTTTTGAAAATGTTAACTCTATCCTTTGTAGACAGCATATATTGGGATCTCAGTTTTTTTTAATCCAATCTGAAAATCTCTGTATCTGGATTAGAGTTTTAAATCTACTTAATAATCAATTTGGTATCAATTTAATAATTACTGATAGAGTTGGATTTAGGTGTGAGTTTTGCTATTGTTTTCTGTTTGTCTAATTTGCCTTTTGTTTCTCTGTTTCTCCTTTCTTTTCTTTAAAATTTTTTTTAAATTTTTAATTAACATATAATGTATTATTAGCCCCAGGGGTATGGGTCTGTGAATTGCCAGGTTTGCACACTTCACAGCACCCACCAGAGCACACCCACCTTCCCCAACGTCCATCACCCAGCCACCCTCTCTGTTTCTCCTTTCTCACTTTCTTGCGAGTTAGTATGATATTCCCTTTGGCTCTTTAGGCTTTTCCTGTTATCTCTACTTTATTTGATATATTTATTTTTAAATCATATCTCCTTTTTATAAAAAATATTTATTTGAGAGAGCATGAGAGAGAGCATGAGAGAGAGAGAGACATGAGCAGGCAGGAGGGGTAGAGGGAGAAGCAGACTCCCCACTGAGCCAGGAACCCAACGTGGGGCTCGATCCCAGGACCCTAGGATCATGACCTGAGCTAAAGGTCTCTATATCTTTACTGAGCTATAATATAGCTCAGTAAAGTACATCTCAGTAAAAAAGTACATCTCTTTCACTATACTATGCTAGTTACCTCCCTAGGGAAAACACCTGTTACATATTTCTAATGGACTCTCCCTGTGAAATAGTGTGCATCTGTAAGTATAAGGATATATATCTCCTTTAAAAAAAAAGCCCCCCCCACCACTGCAGCACATTTTACCTACTCTTCATGGTCTTCCATCTTTTTTTTTTTTTTTAAGATTTAATTAATTTATTTGACACACAGAGAGATAGCACAAGCAAGGGAACAACAGGAAGAAGGAGAGGGAGAAGCAGGCTCCCTACTGAGCAGGGAGCCTGGATTCGGGGCTCGATCCCAGGACCCTGGATCATGACCTGAGCCAAAGGCAGATGCCTCATTGACTGAGCCCTCCAGGCGCCCCTGGTCTTGCATCTTTCACTAAATAATAGTTGTCCTGGAGAACATTCTGTATCAACACAGGAACGGCTTCTTTCTTTTAAGTAGCTTTATAATATTCCACTGTACTAAAGCCTTCATTTATTCGGCCAGTTTGTGCTGATGCATTCTTCTGACGTTTGGATACATTTGCCGTTTAGCTGTGTCCTTCTAACTGTCTTACTCTCCAGAGCGTCGGGTCCCCACGAAAGTCCAAAGCACTGGATGACACCCCTCCGTTTAGAAAGAATGGCACGCCGTGGTGGGGCAGCTCTTCTTTCAATGAAGAAGAAAGAAACTTTCTGCAAGTGCAAAAGAATTATCTTCAAATAAAACTTAGGCAGAAATACATCAAGAGCGTCCCTCACGATGAGACTTCCCCCCAAGAACAGGGAGGCAGTAACTGTCACAGCACAGCCTAACAATGGGATTAAATGGTCTCATTTCTTTTCACAAAGTGCCCTGCCACAGAAGCTATTTCTGACAAGGGCTTCTGTTTCTATCTTCCGGCTGTAAGCGCTGCTCACATGTCAAGCAGACCTATAAATGTGGACACAGAGACCTTCTTAAAGTCGCGGATTTACCTCTTCTGCCAAGGCTGATGGAGGGGGCGGGTGCAGAAAACAACAGGACCGTGGCAGTCTGAGCTCTCGGAGGCGCCCAAACCATGCTTTCTCTGGCCGAGGCTGGCTATTTCGACGATTTGCCCAGATTAAGAATTCACATTAAGAAAATAGGATACAATTTGGGCACTCTGTCATCGTACCCCAGGCCACAAGAACCCGGGACTAATATTTAAAATTAGAGGAAAGATGCTGATGTCAAGAACAGAAAGCAAAATCCCTCTTCATCACCTGGGCATTGTGGTTCTAGGGCAGGAAAGGTTAATGAATAATGTCTCGTAATTATTATCACCCTGTGACTGAACTCTGCGGAGGCATTTTTTTCCCCCTGAATTCGAAGGACTTGGCTCAGTATATTTGAATCTTCTGAGCTAAGAGCTTCATAAAAGTGAATAAGCATCGTCTTCTGTTTAAGCTGTGCCATAATTTTTATTTATTTATTTATTCATATTTAATTTTTAATTTTTTTAGAGAGAGAGAGTGGAGAGAGAGGCAGAGAGAGAGAGAGAATCTTAAGCAGGCTCCCACGACCAGCATGAACCCAACACGTGGCTTGACCTCATGACCCTGAGATCATGACCTGAGCCAAAATCAGGACTTGGATACTTAACCACCTGAGCCACCCAGGCGCCCCCGTGCTGTAGTTATTGAGTTTAGATCCTACAATGTGAGCAACCAAAGCTTCTAGAGGGAAGGTTTCTTGCTTTGAGTAAGCTGGCTGGGTCACTGGGTCTCTGTTATGCTCATGGAAGTCAGCTACGGTGGAACGCAAATCCTTGTGTTTATGACCTGAGAACTCTTTCCGCTAAATGGAAATGATGATATTAGTACAGTAACACAATTACCCCATTTGGTTCTGGGAGCACATACAGAATTGGTCCCTAACGTGTTTTAATTGCTCATGTAACTTTATGGAATTTTTAAGAGTCTGCAGTAGTTACACACATTTCTTCCTGCACAGAGAAGCTTTTCTACGATTTTCTGCCATCGCCATGCCCTGGTTATTTGACTACTGCTTGGGGCATACCGTTGGTCTCCTCCAAGTTCTTTGTTCTTCTGATAATGTGAAATGTTCTCTTCTGAAATGTGGTTAGAGGCAGCGACAAAGGTTCCAGACGCCGTGGGTATGGATGGCAGTGACCATCTATTACGCACTTACTACACGCCAGGCTTTGTTCTGAGCACAATAATAAGAAATCAACGTTTGCTAACACCTATGGAGCACTTGCTATGTGCTAAACACTGTTCTAAATGCTTTACATAACATTATCCTTTAATCCTTATGAAAACGCTGTGAAGTGTGGTTTATTTTTATCCTCATTTTCTAGAGAAGGAGGGCAGAGAAGTTAAGTAAATGCCTGGATAGTTCAGCTCATTAGCAATGGAGAATGGAAGCGAACCCAGGTTCTGAAGCTCAGGACCCCAGCCACTCTAGGGACTGACCCCCTAGATGGCAGAAGTATGTTGGCACACAGATGTTGCCTGGGCCCCTCCCTGGGCAGGCCCCTGGGCTGGCATGTGGACCTGCCAGGTGTGGGCTGCCGTGCCAGCCAATATGGAGCTTGGTGGACTCATTCATTCATTCGACAGGTAATTGTTGAGCTGTATGCCCATCTGGGAAGTTAAAAACATACTCATTTGCTGTAAAAGCTAAGCCATGGACAGTACTACAGACTGGCTGCTGCGGGAGTTAGAAGGGGATAACTGGCTTCAGTGGCTTTGAGGGTGCAAGGAAGACCATGTGAGTTGAGAAGAGCCCTGCAGGATGTATTAGAGGAGGACATTCAAGGAAGGGAAGGAGGGGATTTCTATGTAAAGGGAGTGATGATCATAAGCAAGCCACCTGAATACTCTGGGCCTTCGTTCCTTTTTATGAAAATCACAGGCAGAATGAGAAAGTTAAATTTGATGACCTCCAAGGTCACTTACATCTTTGAAATTCTGTGATTCTCTTGACCTAAGCCTTATGGGCACTGATTAATGAACATGACAGTATACTCAGGAATTCAACAAGAAATATATTTAATCGTATCTTAGCTACATTCACCCTGGAAAGTCATCTGCCAGCTCTTATTTGCTAGGAGAGGGCTCTCAAACTTTTTCTTTCCATGAGCCCCCCCCAACCCCCCCCCCCCCCCCGCCAAGGCTTTAACTCCTTTGCTCTCTCGCACACCCGCAGAACATTCCCTAAAATATCATCCTTCTGCCTGGCAGATCAATTAATGTCTTCAAATCTCCATTAAATGATCCACATATTAGACTGTCATTGTGACTAATGAATTAATGGACATTTAAACATATTTAGTCCTCTTAATTAATCAAGTAACAATAAGCCTTTGTTGCATATCTATTAGGTGTGGAGAACCATGCTAATAATAGGGAATACAACAGTGAGAAAATTGATCCCAGCTCCCGGTGCCTTGGGGTTTCTACCCTAGTGTGTTACAGCATTATCGTGGAATCAGAATCAGATGCCCACCCTGGCTCCACCACTGATGAGCTGTGTGACTCTGAGCCAGTCACTTAGCCCCTCTGGGCATCCTTTTCCTCCCAGGTAAATGGAGGATAATAATAGTACTGACTTCATAGGCTTGTTAAGAGGATTCAACAGTTATTAGTAAAGGCTTGGGATAGACTTGACGGAAGAGGGTATGAAGTAAATAAATTATGTAATGTATAGCTGCGTGCTTTCTCTGCATGTCAGCACAGGATGTCTAAGTGCCCTTCCGAATATCACTGAAGTTGTACCTTTTGCTCGGTGCGTAACTTTTGCAGGGATAGGACTGCTCGTTGTATCAACTCCTGAATTGCTTTTCCAGGCAGACTGAAATCATGACAGGCATAGATATGAAGCTCTGCCATTTTTGACATTTTGCTCTCTAATCCAGCCCAAACTTCCACTTTCTGACCAAGAACCATCATTTCTTAGATGTTTTACTTCCCTCACCAGTGCCAGTTTTTCTTCTGGTGCTATTTTGCTCAAAGAAACAATATTAAAAAAGGATGACTTTTGGAGAGCTGCTCCTGAGAGATGGCCCATGGGGAAGAAGAAAGCTTTGTGGGTGGAAGAATCCCAGGCTCAGGGCGCAGGTGCTCAGTGTGTCTAAGCTCCAGGGGGATTAGCCAGGTGTTCTGGGCAGAGGAGATAGGGCGAGAGCCCGGAGCCCAAGACAACGCGCATGCGTACCTGCCACGCGGGGAGGATGGAAGTAGGCATGCAGCCAGATCTTAGAGAGGTCTGCAAAGGTGTGCTGTACCACCAGGGCAGTGGAGGGCCACTGAGGAAGTCCATAGGGGTTGTGAAGTATAGCATTTAACCCTGCCCCCAAAGAGGTCTGGTCTTGTTCTCAGCTTCCGGGAACAGCTTCTTTGTTTTCCTGGGGGCCTTGGGCCGACCAGGATCATAACAATTTGAGGTAGAGTGGGGACTTAGGGTTACATGGTATCAGTTGACCTCTGGAGGGGCTGGTGACCACTCAGCTCCAACAGCCATCAAGCATATCTACATTATGGTGCCCCAGTAAAAACCTGGATACCAAGACTCTGGTGGGCATACCTCATTGGCAACATTCCAGGCCTACTGTCACACATTGATGCTGGGAGAGCAATGCTGTCCCTGACTCCACAGGGGGAGGACGTTGGAAGCTCTGCATTTGGTATTTTCCTGGATTCTACTCATTAACCTCTTCCCTTGGCTGATTTTAATTTGTATCCTTTCCTTATCATAAACCATAAACACAAGTAGAAGTTTTCAGGGAGTCCTGTGAGTCATTCTAGCAAGTTATCAGACCTGAAGGTGGTTTTGGGACCTCCCTCCACTGAACTTGCTGTTGGTGTCAGAAGTGAGAGTAGACTGTGCACCCTCCAACTTTGCAGTTGGCTCATCTTTGCAGGAGTGGTTAAAATTTTCCATGGGTGACACTCTCAAAAATTACATTTAATGATTATGAGTGTAATAATATTCATTATTAAAGTTATAGAAAATTTAAAATATGTAAAAGTGAAAATCACCCATGAGCACTGTTCTCTCTCGCATGCATGCATGTACGTGCACACATACAGAGATTATTAGATATTTTTTTCTGTTAGCCCAGGTACCAGGCTTATTTCCCAAGGCTTTCCTGGGACATGCCATCCCAGGGCAGCAGCAGTGAGGAAGATGGAAGGAAGCAGAGATGGAGAAAGTCCAAACATCAGGGAATGCATTATTGAGCTATCAGAAGCTTCACGAGATTCTAGAGCAGCCTGTCTTCCACATCTCAGAACAGGCTGTTGGGTTTGGAAAGGAGAGCTGCCTATCTGAGGGCTCCTTCTCTGGCCCCTCACAGGGCAAATTTTGCCCCATGGGACATCACCTTCCTCACATTTCTGTGCTTCATGCTATCAGCATCTACCTGTAGAGGTAAAGGAGAGAGCCTGTCCCACCCTGAGGCTCAGGGCCAGCCCACACCAGTTTTTGATGAGGACCTCGCTCTAGAGCAATGGGGCCTGAGCCCAAGCTCTCACCCAGCCCTGGCTGGGGAAACTGAGGCAGGCAGACTCAGGAGAAGTCGTGGTGGCAGCAACCAAGGCCCCAGGTGTGTGTGCGTGATCAGGGGAGCAAGCAAACTGGGTTCATTACAGGATAATGTATTATTTTCTCATTAGACAATATGCCATTGTTATTAAACAAATATTTGACTCGAGCATACACATAATTTTTAAATGGCTGTATAGTTTCTTACTGGCTATAAATTATGTATTAATGCTCAATTGCTAGGCATTTATATTGTGGCCAGTTTTTGGTGTTCAATCAGTGCTCCAATGAATATCATTATATGTATATTCTTGGACCACATTTCCTTGGGATATGTTTCTAGAAATAGAAAAGTTAGGTCAGAGAGGAAAATTGTATTTTCATAGTTACATAAAAGAGGTTTCTGAGTCTTGGACTCTTGAATGTGTGTCTTGAGCACCTGACGGACTGCCTCGGCCTGGGAGGCAGACTTGGGGTCAAGACCCCTCCTGAGAAATGGACGAAATCCCCAGTTGGCCATCACCACTGTACCACAGAGAAGACACTGGTCAAGGAGACAGGAGGCCTGGTTGAAGGCACAGAAGTGTCCACAGGCTCCTGCTGACGGCTGAGGGTATTGGGTAGGGATGAGTCAGTGGGTGATGATGGGAAGGTAGACAAATGCATTTGTGAATGGCAAGCACACGAAAGCTGAAAGCAAAACCAAACCAAGATTTGTGTGCTGGCCCAGAAAACCATGTGAGAGAGAAATCTGAAAACCTGTCACTCTGCTTCTTGTGCCGTGAATGCACCCCCACATCCTCCCCCTACCATTCTCAGCCACAGGACATCTTCCAGAACTTTCCTCCCCCCAGATCTCATTCTGGGAAAGACTTTGCATACAAAGCACATTTATCAAATAGCAGGTCAGTGCTACTGCAGTGATATGCTATGAAACCTACCAAAGCAATTTTAAAAATGAGTATTTTAATGAGCATCTGTAGCCTTAGCCAGAGAAGCGCATAGGAAACAGAGACCAGAACCCTGTTGCTACCTTGTCAGACTCCATCCCAGTGGGAACCACTACATGGGAAGCAAGGGCACCCAAAAGTGCTTGTGGCTTTTGCATCTGGTGGCATTATGGAGCCTGGCTTCTTGGAGCTGCCCTGGCTGGTTTCCTTTCTTAACAGTAACTAGCATCTCACAAGCCATTCTGCTCTGCCCACTGCTTGGCAGGGCAAGAGGTCTGGGCCCGGCCAGTGACATTTACCTTGGGTGCTAGAGCGACATCATGGCATACCTGGGTCGTGTTAGGTGGCCTTAGCTTCCAGGGGCTGAGTGCTACATGGTCACTGTGCTCCCAACCCTCCTTTTATTCCTCTTGGGAGGAAAGCTAGCTTTTGTAGAATTGTAAACTCAGCTCTGAGAGGTGATGTAGGCTGCGTGGTCATTGCAGAAATACAAGGACCAGAAACCAGGTCGGCAGATGCCATCCAATTTCCAGTGGGCTGAAATGTGGGCAGAGTCAGGGAGGGCTCCCTGGAGGAGGTGAGCGGAGGTGTGAGAGGCTGATCAGACTTTCCCAGGTAATCAAGGAGAAAGCCAGAGACTGAGTGGGCATGAATGAAGCTGGAGTTGGCAGTGTTGGATAAACATGAATCTGGACTTAGGTTTGGGGGAACTTTGTTTGAAAGGATCACTGAGGTAAGGGGAGGGGACTACTGGGATAAGAACACTCCACTGGTAGGGGGAGAAATCAGAGCAGGAGATGAGAGACTGTGGATGCAGAGAAACAGTCTGGGGGTTTCAGAGAGGAGGAGGGTGGGGGAGGGGGTAACAGGGTGATGGCTATTGAGGAGGGCACCTGCTGTGATGAGCACTGGGTGTTATACTTCACTAATGAATCACTGAACACAACATCAAAAACAAATTATCTACTATACAGTGGCTAACTGAACATAAAAACAAGATAACTTGTTGCCAGAGGTAAAAAAAAAAAAGGTAATATTTGATCATTCTTAATGTTACTGCAAATAGAAAATAAAGGGACTTCAGAGAAAGGTTCTTAAAAAGAAAAAGAAAAAAAAAGAGAACACTAGACCCTGAGATGCACAATCTCCCAAAGGTCCTCCCACCGGCAAAGATTTTCTTTTCAGAGGGAGCCATGAACAGGCTGGAAGGAACAGGTGTGGGGGAGTGAGAGGAGAGGATGGCAGGATGGTGGATCAGGGAATGTTTTCCCTTGAGGTCGGCTGATTCTCAGGACGGTCCCCCCAGCAGCTGTTCCTTGTTCCAATGCTCCGGGACAAACCCAAGAGCCTGGGGAAAGGGAGAGCCTGATGGGAGTTTGGTCAAGTCCCATGAGCGGTGTTTCGTCCAGATTGGACCACGAGGACAAATAGTTCAGCCAATCACTTAGAAGACAAAGAACGGGAATGTGCTGGGAAGAGGTCAGCTTTGGCTTTATTGTAGGTAACAGGGGGTCGTCTGGGAATTGCGAATATTTATTTTTTAATTATTATTTTTTAAAAAAGATTCTACTTATTCATTAGAGAGTGAGCGAGCACACAGGCAGGGGGAGAGGCAGAGGGAGGAGACTCGCTGAATGGGGAGCCCGGCTACGTGGGGCTGAATCCCAGGACCTGGAGACCATGACCAGAGCTGAAGGCAGCCGCCCAACCAGCCACCCCGGTGCCCCATGAATTGAGAATATTTTCCCGGGGGGCCCTCACTACAGTGGAGCGTGGGGCTGGCAGGGGGAGTGCTCACGCACCACCACTGGTCCTCAGTTGCAAATCCAACAGGAAGAGAGGGACCTCGTCGGTGGACACAAGCTACTCCCTCTGCAGGAGAGGAAGGCTTCCTTCCCCTGCCCGGAAACAGCCCAGCCAATGAGAGAGGCTCCCAGCCCAGGCAATGAGAGAGGCTCCCAGCTCAGCCAATGAGAGAGGCTCCCAGCTCAGCCAATGAAAAGCCGCCAGACCGGGACCTCCCGCTTTACGCCCGGGACTTCTGGTGTAGGGACAGCCCTCCCGACGACGCTTCGCCCGCTCTGTTCCAGGAGCTTGCTGCGTGTTGCTTGTTCCGGATTGCAGTTCTCTGCCCTTGCTGAATAAATCCACTTTCGCAGGTCAGATAACCTGCAGCCTCATTTTGAAGGTTAACGGAATCTTTTTTTTTTAGTTTATTTACTTTTTTTTTTTTTTAAAGATTTTATCTATTTACTTGATAGAGATCACAGTAGGCAGAGAGGCAGGCAGAGAGAGAGGAGAAGCAGGCTCCCCGCTGAGCAGAGAGCCCGATGCGGGGCTCGATCCCAGGACCCCGAGACCATGACCTGAGCCGAAGGCAGAGGCTCCAACCCACTGAGCCACCCAGGCGCCCCAGGTTAACGGAATCTTATCAAGCCCCATGGGGAAGGTTCTGTGCAGGAAGCCACTCCCCTAATGCAAAAGAACCGAAGGGGGCAGGACGTGGCCGTCCCCGCTGCTGTGCAGAGCTGTGCCGAGCGCCGAGCTCGAGAACATTCCACGGTGAGCAGACGCAGGAGGAGCCGCGGAAGGGCAGGCCGTCACCGGGGCTGGAGGACTGAGCCCACCCCGCACCAGGCGAGCGGCGGAGCCTCGGTGGGTGCCGCGGTCTTGCGGTCCTTGTCACCCGTGCACCTGCCTTCAATGGCTGCACCTCTGTCGGGAGCGCTTCTCTCCCAGCGGTGGGCCCCAGGCCCAGCCTTCCCCGAGAGCAGAGCGGAAAGGCACCGCCCCGGAACCGGGGGCCGCCGGCAGGTGCTCCGCGTCCCGGCCCCGGACAACTTGCCGGGCCTTGGGGTTGGCCGCTTCCCCAGCACGAAGCTCAAGGCTTGGAAGCCGCTTTGCTTGGAGGCACCGAGCAAAGTAAGGACTCGGACAGAAGCGCAGGAGTTCGGTAGATGGGACCACCTCCTCGGCGCTCGCAGAGGCCTCCCGCTAGCCGGTTACGGCATTGGACGGTGAAAATCGAACCGGCAGCTGCGGGCTTGGGCACAAATCAGGTGGCAGCACTCGGTCCGCTTGGTAAGTTGCAGCTTTCAATTAGAAGCATGTGCTTAACTATAATGTAGTCTCGCCGGCTGGTCTCTGCCTGGAAAGATCCATTTAATTATCTTTGCTTAAAACCTACAGGGTGTACATAGAAGCATCTGTAGGGGAAGACTACTGAAAAAAATCCCAAGTTTGGGGCAGAAAATGGGTTTCCTTTCTTTTTGGTTAACCAAGAAATATTTCAGGGGTTGCTTTTGGGTGCAAGATGGCTGAGAACGTGGTTGTGAGTTTTCTAGAATGCCTCGGGGTGCCCCTGGAGCGGAGTCTCGGGACACAATGGCTGATGGTGGTGGTAGCTGGCACTGTGGGGTCAGTGGTTGCTGGAGATCCTGCTTCCAGCCCCGCAGAAGGTCTTGCCTGTTCAGACCTGGGGGACTTCCTGGGACACGGCAGGGAGGACCCAACCCCCGTCCCTGATCTGTTGAGTTCCAACTCCAGAGATGCTGTGCCAAGCTCTGAAACTTTCCTTTCGTCATCAAACAAGCCTTGCATGCAATACAGGACCTTATTCTGACTTCCCCTAACTCTGTAGGGGAGGCCTGTGAGTTCCCCACAGTTTACAGATGCCACAGAAGTATAAACTCTGTGAGGGCAGGGATTTTCGTCTCTCATTCACTTGTCTATCCTTAGCAGCCGCAAATACCCGCTCGGGTAGTTAACGCGCCTGAGAGCAGAGCCAGAGTTTAGACCCGTCCCTCCCTTCTCTTTCTGTTCCTTATGTGACTGTCACGAACATCTCCCCCTTCTGCAGGAGTGGCTGTGTGGCTGGGTTAGATGCGTTCCAGCCCCCCCGCCCCCCTCCAGGCAGAGGCTATGACTGCAAAGAACCGCATGTAAAGTGCGGACCCCGGCGGGAATAATTCTGCTCCGATTTTTGGACGGGCTCTCTTGCACAGTTGGCCCTGGAGGCTGGGGATGTTACTTCCTCGCTTTCCTGGTGGTGACCCGACACTTGTGGCCCATCCTGACGACTCAGGTAACGCAGAAAGTCTGCTCCTAACCGGAGCCCACCTGGGTACCTGGCAAGGGTTCTCGATGAGCCTGGGGTACGCGGGTACGCGTGCCAGACCCGGCGGCTCCCGGCTTTTCTGATGCCCCTTTGGCCTGGACAGTGCTGGCTGGCAGGTGGTGGAGGATGTAAGACTCCGGGGAAGGGTGAGCCATGTGTTTGGGGCAGAGCCCTGTCCTGGGTCAGGAATGTGTCCCGACTGGTGGAATCCCTGAGGCCTTGGCACTGCCCCCTCTCTGGAGCGCAGGGCAGCTAAGCAGCTGGGGGTTGGGTGTGCAGTGTTCACTGGGCTGTAAGTGCCCAGCTCAATACCTGACCGAATTCAGAGGAGAGGGAAAGGCTCTTCACTGGGAGAGTCAGGTGAATGGAAATCCAAGTGTCTTGTTTCCTGATGATACTCAGTAAGAGGACAGCCTCAGGTGTGTGGCCACATGGAGCCCCCCCCATACAGCCGCATGGACAGCATTCTGTCTTCTCCCCACCCCAGCGCTAGAGCTGCCCTGTCACCCTGACTTCTTGAGACAGCAGAGCGAAAGAGATCTGAAGGGTGCGCTTCCTCTCCTGTGTCCCAAACACTTCGGGCTCCTGGAACACGCCGCCTGCAGCACGACTCAGGTCTTCAGACCCATCCACACGGGGCTGTGTGTTTAGTGGGGCTCTCTTTGGAACATTTACTCAACAAGGGGCAACCTCCTTGGGGGGGTCGGGAGTACACACTTGGGAGCCCAGCAGCTCTGGTTATAGTCCTACCTTTGCCATCAACTTCCCTGGGGGCCCCCCATAAAGTAATACCAATTCCTCCCTTAAGGGTCTTATGGGGATAAAATGAGACCAGGCATGAAAGATGCTTTGCTCCATGGCTGGCACGTAGTAAGCACTCAAGAAGTGCTGTCTGTTATTTTTATTTATTTATTTTTTGGGAAAATAATGGTGTTAAGCGATGTCATCTACCAGTGACCTCTAAAGCTTCCATTATCATGAGTCATAAAGTTTTCAGACGTTGGGTTTCATAAGATCTCTTCAACTCTTACACTCGTGGTTCACTTAGAGTGTGTTCTGTTCTGAAAACCACCTTCGCATCTTTCAAGCATTTTAGGAGTGTGGAATTCCTTAGCTCCTTGTTCTTTGGGAAAAGCTAGTGCCACACCCATGCCTCTCCAGCTTCCTGGAAGCCCAGAGATTTTGAACTTACACAGGAAGAGCTCCCCTGGCTTCGCTGTGGACCTGTGGACCCAGAAGAAGCACACGCTGCTTGTTTACCACACCGTGTTCCTATGGTGTTACGACTAATATTTAATCTTTCACTGTTTGATTTCTTTTGGCATTTTTAAGCATCTCATTCCTTGTGACTTTATCTGTGTTTGGGATTATTTTTCCCAGATGCTTTACCTGGCATTTATGCAGCTGGAATCTCATTTCCTTATTTTCTGACTCTGTTTATAATCTCCTTAGGGCCAGTTTCTTATTTGTCTTTCTTCCCTGGTGCTCTTCAAACTGCCCGATTTAGTTACAAGGATGCCACAAATTAGCAGCACAGCATTTGAGCTTCCATTTGCCCAGCTCTGTGTGGATTTAGCCAGCATGCAGGGCTGGATTTTTCTGCTCTGATTTCGTATTTTAAAAAATAAGTCATTCATTCTATTAAGATACTATCCCCAGCCCATCTGACTCTTGAATAATTTTGTATGTATCTGAATCTTGCCTGTAATTGGATGTAGCCCAGAACCAAGTTGTATCAATCAATGATATTGTTATGATGGACATACTGGTACACTTTGAATTATTATTTTTTTCAAATGGGTGCCTGGATTTCAGAATTCTATGAGTTCTCTCAATTTTGACCTCTGCTTCCTATCCCTTTGACTTTTTTTTTAAATCAACTTTTATAATAACAGTTTTAGATTACTGAAATTTGGGGGGCACCTGGGTGGCTCAGTCATTTAACTGTCTGACTCTTGGTCTCACTCAGCTCAGTTCTTGATCTCAGGGTCCTGAGTTCAAGCCCTATGTGGAGCCTACTTAAAAAAAACAAACAGTAAATAAATGAATAGATTTACAGAATTAGTACCAGAATAGTACAGACAGTTCCCAAATACCCATATCAGTACCCTCTGTTGTTGATATCTTAGATTAATATAGCATGTTTGTCACAATTCATGTACCAGCGTTGCTATATTATTATTGGTTAAAGTTCATTGTTTATTAGATTTCCTTAGTTTTTACCTGATGTCCTTCTTTCTGCTCCAGGATTCCATCTATGATCCCACATCACACCGAGTTGTTCTCTTTCCTTAGACTCCTCTTGGCTGTAAGAGTTTCTCAGATTTTCCTTGTTTTTGATGACCTTGACAGTTTTAAGGAGTACTGGTCCTATATTTCTGAGGATGTCCTTTAACTGGGATTTGTCGATGTTTTTCTTATGATTTTAATGGGTTACGGGTTGTGGGGAAGAAGACAGCAGAGGTGAAGTGCTATTCTCATCACGTCCTATCAAGGGTACATACTACCAACAGGACTTGATGTTGACCTTGACCACCTGGCTGAGGTCATTCTGTGTGTCTCCATAATTTGCCTTTTCCAGAATATCATAGAATTGGAATCACATAGAATGTAGCCTTTTCAGATTGGCTTGTCTCACTTAGCAATATGCATTTAGGATTAATTCATGTCTTTTCTTGATCTGATGGTGCTGAATAGTATTCCATTCTATGGCTATCCCATAATTTGTTTATACATTCACCTATTGGTGGGCATTTTGGTTACTTCCAGTTTTTGGCAATTCTGAATGAAGCTGTCCTAAGTGTGTGTCCACAGTTGTGTGTGTGTGTGTGTGTACATAGGTTTTCAGATTATTTTGGTAAATACTTAAGAATGCAATTGTTAGATCTTATGGCAAGACAGTGTTTAGTTTGTAAGAAACTGCCTTCTAATCGTCTTCGAACCTCCGACTTTCATTCTTGATTAATGAAAACATTCTTGGCAAATGCTTTCGCTCTGGTCCGTCTTGTGCCGGTCCAAGAATTTCACCTCTAGCGGCGCAATACAAATGCCCCCGGCCGTCCCTCTTAATCATGGCCTCAGTTCCGAAAACCAACAAAATAGAACCGCGGTCCTATTCCATTATTCCTAGCTGCGGTATCCAGGCGGCTCGGGCCTGCTTTGAACACTCTAATTTTTTCAAAGTAAACGCTTCGGAAGAAACTGCCTTCTAAAGGAGCTGCATCATTTTGCATTTCCAACAGTGAGTAGGAGTTACTGTTGTTCTGAATTCTTCCCAGCAATTGGTATCGTCAGAATTTTTTGGATGTTAGTCATTCAGATAGGTGTGCACTGGTGTCCCATTGTTGTTTTACCTTGCAATTCCCTAAGGAGAGATAACATTGAGCACTTCTTTATATGCTTATTTGCCATCTGAATATATAATTTTCGTTGTGGTGTCTGTTCGAATCTTTGGCCCATTTTTTAATTGGGCTGTTTGTTTTCTTACTGCTGAGTCTCACAATTCTTTGTATATTTGGATACAAATCCTTTATCATATATGTATTTTGAAAATATTTCCTTCTGTTCTGTGGCTTGATCTTTTCACTCTCTTAACAGCGTCTTCTGCAGAGCATGTTTTAGTTAAAATAAAGGCCAACTTAGCAAGTTTTTTCCTTCATGGATCATTCCCCTCTTGGTGTATTTAAAAACTCAGCACCAAACCCAAAGTCATGTAGATTTTCTCCCATGTGCTCTTCAAGAAGTTGTATTAGTTTTGCATTTTGTGTTTAGGTCCATGATCCATTTTTAGTTAATGTTTGTATAAAATGTCAGGTCTATGTCTGGGTTATTTTTGTATATAGTACTCTGTTGTTGGAAAGGCTGTCTTTTTTCACTGAATTCTCTTTGCTTCTTTGTCAAGGAGCAGTTGCTGTACTTGTGTGGGTCTCTCTCTGAGCTTTTTCTTTTGTTCTGTTGATCATAGTGCCTCTTCTGTCACCAATATCATGCTGTCTTGATTACTGTAGCCCTATGGTAACTCTTGAAATCAGATACTGTGACCCTTTGAGCTTTGTGCTCCTTCAGTATTGTGTATGCTACTGTAGGTCTTTTGCTTTATTTCTGTAAACTTTAGAATTATTGAGATCTACAAAATAGCTTGCTAATATTTTAGTTGTGATTAAGTCAGATCTACACAACACATTGGAAAGGATTCATATTTTAACAGTGTTGAGACTTCCATTCCATGAATGTGGAATCTCTTTCTCTTTACATAGATCTTTGATTTTCGTCAGTGTTCTATAATTCTCCACATGTCACTTCTACATATATTTTGTCAGATTTTTACCTGTGTATTTCATTTTTTGCATGAGATTGTAAATTATTTCCTTCTTCATCTCAAATTCTGATTGTTCCTTGCTGTTATAAGGAGAGCAATTGACTTTGGTATATGAACCTTGTAATGTTACTATACTCTCTTACTAGTTCAAAGAGTTATTTTCTGTTTTCTTTTTAAATTGTTTTGCATTTCCTACTAAGAACAAAGAAGTTTTCTTTCTTCCTTTCCAATCTGCATAACTTTTTCTTCCTTATTTCATTTTGTTAGTTTACATTTAGAGTATGATGTTGAATAGGAATGGGGAAAGAGAATGTCCTTGTCTTGTTTGTGGTTTAGAGAGACATTGTTCAGTTTCACACCATTCAGTATGATAGTAACTAAATAGGCTTTTTGTAGATGTTCTTTACCAGATTAAGGAAATTTCCTTCTATTCCTAGTTTGCTGAGGTTTTGTATTTTTTTTTTTTTTTAAATCATGAATGTATGTTGGATTTTGTCAGATGCTTTTTTGGTGTCAATTAATAAGACAGAGTGATTTTTCTTTATTTTTTTTTTAATGTGGATTACATTGATTGAATTTCAAATGTGGAACTATCTTTGGTTTCCTGGGGTAAATCCCACTGGGTTGTGGAATTTGTGCATTGTTGGATCTGATTTTCTTGTATTTTTTGAGGATTTTTGAGTCTGTTTAAGAAAGATACTGGTCTGTAATATTCCTTCCTTGTAATGTCTTTATTTGATTTTGTTCTTAGTGTAATGCTGACCTAGTAAAATGAATTAAGGAAAGGTTTCCACTGCTTTTATTTTGTGGAAGATATTGTGGAGAAGTGGCATTATTTCTTACTTAAATGTTGGGCAAAGTTCACCCATGAAACTGTGGATCTAGTGCTTCTTTTTTGAAAGGATATTAATTAATTCAGTTAATTAAGGGTATTATTAATTCAATTTTTAAAAAAGATATAAGGCTATTCAGCTTGTCTGTATCTCCTTGTGTGAGTTTGTTTTTTATAAGAGATTATCACATTTTATATAAATTATCAAATTTGTGGGCATAGAGTTGTTTGTATCTTCCTTTGTTATAATATTCATATGGATAATATAAAATATCCATATAATAGAATATCATGGGATATTCATGATATTGATACTTTGTGTTTTCTCTTTTTTCCTTGGTTAGCTTGCCTAGAGCGATATCAATTTTATTGATCTTTTAGCTTATAGATTTTTCTCTTTTATTTTTCTGTTTTCAATTTTATTGATTTCTACTCTAATTTTTATTATTTCTTTTCCTTTCCTCCTGTAGGATTAATTTGCTCTTCCTTCTCTAGTTTTTTAAGATGAATGTTTAGATAGATCATTGAAATTATAGTTTTCTTCTTTTTTAAGAAGTGCATTTCAATGCTGTATATATTCCTCTAAGTATTTATTTCAATATATCCCACAAATCTTGATAGGTTGTATTCTCAGTTTAGTTTAAAATATTTTTACATTTCTCTTGATACTTCCTCTGGGACCCATGTATTATTTAGAAGTGTATTGCTTAAATTTCAAAGTTTTGAGAATTTCCAGCTATATCACAGCTAGTTTAGTTCCTTTGTGGTCTGTGATTTTTTTATTCTTTTAAATTTATTAAAATGTGTTTGGTGGCCCAGAATGTGGTCCTCGAAGTATTATTTGTTTATATATTTTTATTTTTTTAAAGAGAAAAAGAGCATGCATGTTGGGGGGGAGGGAGAGGGAGAATCTTTTTTTTTTTAATTTTATTTATTTATTTGACAGAGAGAGAGAGAGAGACATCACAAGTAGGCAGAGAGGCAGGCAGAGAGAGAGGGAGAAGGAGGCTCCCCGCTGAACAGAGAGCCCGATGTGGGGCTCGATCCCAGGACCCTGGGATCATGACCTGAGCCAAAAGCAGAGGCTTTAACCCACTGAGCCACCCACGTGCCCCAAGAGAGAGAGAATCTTAAGCAGGCTCCCTGCTGAGCTCGTAGCCCAACTCAAGGCTTGATCTCATGACGCTGAGGTGACCTGAGCAGAAATCAAGAGTTGGAGGCTTAACCAACTGAGCCACCCAGGGGTCCCTCTTCTGGATCTTTTAATCACACATTTGTTACATCTTTTTAAATTGTGCTATCACTCTTTAGATATTCTACTTTTCTCATTCTTCATGTTTTAGTTTGGAAAGCTTCTGTTGACCTATTATTAAGCTCACTGATTCTTTACTTGGCCATGTCCATTCTGGAGATGAACCCATCAAAGACATTCTTCATTTCTGTTACAGTCTTTGATTTCTTGCATTTCCTTTTACTTTTTCTTAGAATTTCTATCTCTCTGCTTACATTTCCCATCTGCTGCTTGTGTATTGTTCATTTTCTCCCCATTAGAACACTCAAACATTAATGATAATCATTTTACGTCCTCTATCTGGTAACCCTAACAGCTGTGTCATACCTGAGTCTGCTTCTGATACTTACTTTTTGTCTTTCAGGCTGTGTTTTGTTGTTGCTGTTGTTTTACCTTGATTTTTAAGATAAAAGTGAACCATTTTAACGTGTGCGGCACACTGCCATTCCATGCATTCACAGCGTCGCGCAGCCATCTCTGGGCATGAACAGGGTGGGCGTGTGCAGGATGCGTGAAGACGGTGCCATAAACGGGGCCCGAATCCGCGGGGTGGGCTTGGCACCGCACCTCCAGGCCCAGCAGAACCCAGCATGGAGTGGGAACCAACCGAGTCTTGAGTGAATAAATGGAAAGAAGCAACATGTGTTGCTTTTTTTTTTTTTTTCTCTGATATTTGGCTTTAACCTTTTTCAGGACTAGAGTGATGAACCTTGTGACTTAGCCTAGGGGTGTCTCAAACTTCATCAAGCATCAGAGTCCTTGGAATTGTTAAAACTGATTGCACATGTCTGGACTGGATTCTGAGATTTTCTTTTTTTTTTTTTTTTCATTCTTTCTCTTTTTTTAAATTAACATATAATGTATTATTTGTTTCAGGGGCACAGGTCTATGATTCATCAGTCTTACATAACTCACAGCACTCCCCATAGCACATACCTTCCCCAGTGTCCATCCCCCAGCCACACCATCTCTCCCACCCCCTCCATTCCAGCACCCCTCACTTTGTTTCCTGACACTAAGAGTCTCTTACGGTTTGTCTCCCTCTCTGGTTTCATCCCGTTTGATTTTTTCCTCTCTTCCCCTATGATCCTCTGCCTTGTATCTCAAATTCCTTATATCAGTGAGATCATATGATAATTGCCTTTCTCTAATTGACTTATTTTGCTCAGCACAATACCCTCTAGTTCCATTCATGCCATTGCCAATGGCAAGATTTCATATTTTGATGGCTGCATGGTATTCCGTTGTGTATATAGACCACATCTTCTTTGTCCGTTCATCTGTTGGTGGACATCTGGGTTTTTCCCGTAGTTTGGCTATTGTGCACATGGCTGCTATGAACACTGGAGTGCTCTAGCCACTGCCCAGGCACTGCTCATGCTGCGTATACTGGGACCTCCTTTGGCATGGCTCTCAACCCATTCTCTGGCTTTGTATTGAATGCCCTTCAGAGTTGGGTGGTTTCCTGGGTACGGCAGCTGCCCCATGTCTAGCCACAAGGCTTTCCCAGGTGCATGTGCCCTGCATTTGGAGTGGCAGCAGAATTAAGCGTGTGTCCCCCCTTAGGCTGCAGTGGATTCCTTAGACCCTATGAGAGGTTATTAAAACCATAAATATAAGTGGCTGGCACCTCTGCTGGGGTGTCCACTGTGAGCCCAAGGTCTCCCCAAGATCAGGGCGGTGGAAAGCCAGAGGATGACACATCTGTGAGGCTATTACTCTCTCCGCGCCCCAAAAGGACCAGCAAAGGGAATTTCACTCCATAAACTTGGGAAGCCACATTGTTGTAAGAAGCAGCCTGGAGTCAGTGCGTCACGTTTTTACCCCTCTTCTCCCACACATCGCCCTCGGCAGTAAACATTCCGAAAGGCAGGTGTGTCTTTTAGTCAGTCGGTCCCAGCGGTCTGGCATCAGCCTCTCTTCCTGACACAGACAGGAACCTGGACATGGCATCTCATCTTGAAGAGTCTTCTGGGTGAAAAGGTCCCCTTCCCAGAAGTGATGATTCACATCAGATGCAGCTGTGATCATCAGCCAGCCGAGAGCCGCAGACCTTGTAGAGCAGGGCGTGAGCTCTCCGTGGCTCTTTGCCCCCGGCGCATGCGCACTCAGGGCTTGGGAGACTTCATATTTGAGAACAATGCTGGTAGCTCCATCAGGCTTCTTTTCTGGGTAAGAGGCTAAAATATCACATGTGTTGGCGAGAGGAATTTAGACCAGGGGCACAAGTCACTGGGACCGAAAATGCGTTCAGAAAATTAGACCAGCCTCCCCTCTGTCCATTACGGCCATCCCACCAAATGTGGACCGTGGCAGTTTTGTGCCCGTTGTCACTGCGTGAATGTTCCAACAGCCGCAATTCTTAGTGTGTTCACAGTGGTCTTGTAAATGGTGAAAACCTTCATGCCCTAAGATCTTACGTTCCACAGAAGCAATGACAACTTCTAACGTATATTTTATTAACCTCAAAAATGGAATATGTGACCTGTAGACTCAGGGCATTTGTTTGACAGGTCAGTGAGTTTTCATATACACATACACACGTGAACGAAACTTACTACTCACTCCAGCTGGGTGCCAGCTTCCACCCCCGCCCTCCCCCCCGGCATGGCTGGCTAGACACGATTCCACAGGCCATGCAGAGGAATCGGGGGTGGGGCTGACTGGGACCACTGGTTTTCTGTGATAAAGGACTTTCCATGGAGCTCCAGGATACCTTCCATGTCCCAGACTCCCCTCCCCACCAGCAGCCTGGAGTCCCCCCGAGTGTCTAGCAGTGGGTGACGGTCACGTTTCTGTCTGGGAGGCTAGATCAGGCCCACAGTCACGTAATGTCTAAAAGTCACTTCATCATTCTCAAGAGTCTACGGGACTCTGGATTCCAAATGCTTTTGCTGAGGAAGATTAAGATTCACCTGAACCCCTCTTCCCAGGCCCCAAGATTTCAGTTTGCTCTAGAAGCTTTAAAACGCAACAGCTCTTCTCCGCAGGGTTGAAAATCATTTTATGTTTGAGTCAGGTTCAGAAACTTGTCCTGTTTTAGAAAGTGAGTGACTCAGGGTGTCTGGGTGGCTCAGTGGGTTAAGCCTCTGCCTTCGGCTCAGGTCATGATCTCGGGGTTCTGGGATCGAGCCCCGCATCGGGCTCTCTGCTCAGTGGGGAGCCTGCTTCCTCCTCTCTCTCTACTTGTGATATCTCTTTCTCTCTGTCAAATAAATAAATAAAATCTTAAAAAAAAAAAGAAAGTGACTCTTCTTGTCCCCAGTCCTGAGCTGTTAAATTTATTGCTTCTCTTTTCCTGTAGGTGTAAGGAATTAGCATACAGCTCTCTCCTAATTGCTTGATTCTAATTAATCGCCTTTGTGTGTCTGAGTGCTATCTTTTATGTTTGAAGGAATGACAGTGGAAACAAATGGGGTGGCTGTTAGGGATTTAAAAAAAAAACCCACAAAACTTTACTGATGCTGGGAGGATCCAGCAGTACCCTCAGTGCCCATCAGCCTGCAGCCCGCAGACCACTCACTGCTTGGGTTTCTATACTTAGAAAGCTCCGTGACTGGCTGTCTTGTACACTGTCGGGCTGCCCTATCCAAACTGGGACCCAGCAGCCTTGTGTGGCAGTGGGCGCTGGAAATGAGGCTGCTCCCGATGGAGCTGGGCTGTACGTGTGAAATACACCCAGTACTTGAAAGACTTAGTAGGAAAAGAATATAAAAACAGGTCACTAAGATGGTTTATCTCCATTTACGTGCTGTAAGAATAATACTTTGGATATGACGGGTAAAGTACAGTATACCGTTAAAATTAACTTCACCTGTTTCTTTTTATTTTTAAATGGGGCCACTTGAAAATTTACAATTTTATGGCTGAGATTACTTCCGTTGGACAGGGACAGTCTAGACCGTTCAGGGTTAGGTCAGTTCAAGCAAGGATATGCGCTCTTTCCGGGGCTTTCTCACATTCTGGTTGTCCACTGCATAGGACAGCTTCCGTGACATGACAGTTGACTTGAAACTCTTTTGAACACCCAGCCTATCACGCTGTTTGAAGAGTTCTAGTATTTTACAAAAGAGACCTCTGGGAATTTTCTAGTGCAGAAAGAATACCGTCGGTTATGGTCTTAGCTCGACCTTGTACATGTCTGAGGGACTTTGATAGTCAATCATGAGTTTGGCTGAACGAGCCGCATGTCTGTTTATCGATGGCAACAGGGAGGGTCTCTGCTTTATGAAAGTAAAAACCTGGATTTGATTCGCTCGTTGTAATAACATTTTTTGAAATACATATTTAGTACCTGGGAAAAACTGGCCAAGGTTCTAAAATGTAGAAGACCTACATTAGAAAAGACAATGAGATGAAGATCAGGGAAGTATTAATGTTGAAATAAGAAAGTATTAAGGGAGTTCTGATGGTAATTTATAAAATCAGTGAGTTCTGTATGTAGTGTAATTGCGATAGCAAACCTCTACAAGGGCTTCATCGCAGGACATCAGCTCCCTTGATGTACTTCCCTTCCAGAGGCTGTGAAACTACTTCTGTGAGTTCCCGAGTGGTTTTTAGATTTAACAAACAGAAATACAGGACACCCTGTTAAAGGTGAGTATCGGAAAAACCACGAATCATCTTTAGTGTCAGTACGTTCCGTGTAGCATTTGGGTTTTGCTCTTACTGAAAGTGATTTGTTGTTAATCTGAAACAAAGAATGTCGGGAGCTCCCCCTGATCTGTCACCCTGGTCTCCTGTAGTTTGGGGCTCTGCTGTCTCTGCCCCTGGCAGCACTGTCCCCTCGAGTGAGCTCCCAAGCAGGGCGTAGCTGTGAATGCTCCGTGGGGCCCCGAGGAGGAAGGCTGGGGTAGCCTGAGTCATGTCACCAGGTGTGGTGCTGCCTTGTTCCCTGGACCCCATGAGTATGTTATCCTACGTGCCAAAAGGGACTTTGCTGATGTAATTAATATCATGGCCATGGGGAGCTTCCCCTGGAAAGCCTGAGTGGCCTCAATGTACTCACCAGGGACCTCAGAAAGGAAAGCAAGAAGGTCAGAGTCAGAAAAGCAGACATGAGGATGGAAAGGAGCTTGTCATGATGCAGCCGTGAGCCGAGGGATGCTGGCGCCCTCCAGAAGTTAGGAGAGGTGAGGAAACTGAGCCTCTGGAAGAAGCACCGGCCTTGGTTTCAGCTCCCTAAGGCCCATTCTCGACTTCTGACCTGTGGAAATGGAAGAATGGCTTTACCTTGTTTCAGGCTACTAAGCCAGTGATCATTTGTTACAGCAGCAAAAGGAAACCAATACCAGGGATGAGCTGGCATTCTCCTTGGCTCCTCGGGGCCCAGACAGCACAGCAAAGACCAAGTTTTGACTTTTGGGAAAATAGTAATGGTGGGTCCATGATCATAGGAGGTGAAAGAATCCTACTGCAGAGAGCCCGCCACCCACCCCCTCCCAGGTACCGCAGAGAGCTCGCCACCCGCCCCTTCCTACCTGGGTTCAAAGCTTATGTCTGCCTTGTCACTGGTGCACAGCCACAACTAACTGGCCCCAGACCCTGGGCTAAGAGGATAGTTTCCCCTTTTACCCTGGTAAGGATAGAAAGTCCATCTAGGTTTGATTTCATCAAGATCATTGATTGGCCTTACCACCAGCCATGGGACAGGAGTACCTTTCTCCAAGCCAGAGTACCAGGTGATTTTTTAAAGAATTAATTAATTAATTAATTAATTAGACAGAGATCACAAGTAGGCAGGCAGTGGGGGGGGGAGCATGCTCCCCGCTGAGCAGGGAGCCCGATGCGGGGCTCGATTCCAGGACCCTGGGATCATGACCTGAGCCGAAGGCAGAGGCTTTAACCCACTGAGCCACCCAGGTGCCCCCCAGAATACCAGGTCTTGAATGCTACCTGCCATCCAGGCTGGGCTGGGCTGAGGTGAGCCCCCTGTTCTTCTGAGCCTCTCTTGGAGGGAGGTGATGTGTAGGCCTGGATGACCTTCCTGCAGGCCTTGACACCCCATCCATGCCCCCCCATACAGTATGCTGTGGGCGTACTCCTGCCACTCTGTAAGAAAGCATAAGAATGTATGGATAAAGGGCAGGTAAAATCCTTACTTAGGAAAGAAGAATTTTTCCATCACTAACACCCTTCAGAGTCAGCAGCTCTGTCTGTCCACAAAAAAATAACATCCTCTTGGAGGACCATGCAGGGGGGCATGGTATAGCCAGAGCCACATTTTCTCAAACCCCTTACCGGTAGAGTCTTTTTGCTTTGCAAATACCGAAGGCTCTTGGCTGGTTTCCCTTCAAGTAAGGAACAGACTACATCAATATGCAAATTCAAGCAACTCTCCGCTTAGAAAGGAAGCTGCTCACAAATGTACATAAGTTTTCCTGATTTCTCTTCATCTGGGTTCAGAAAACTTCAGTGACTCATCTCACATCAGGCTGCCAGGCTGTGCAGTTCTGGAGTGAAATGCACTTGGTCGTGGTCTTCCAGATCCTAGAGGGAGGACTCCTCCTGAATCCAGAGGAAGTGGTTTTGGAATTGACAGGCGGGTAAGCCCTGGGTTTACGGAGCAGGAGCAGGACCTTGGCCTCAGCTGTTAGTGACAAGTGTGTATGACTGGTGGTTAATTATGTGGTTTCGCTACTCCAGTGGGTGCATTTTCCCAATATTTTCACCTTTTTACAGACATTTCTTGATTTCTTGCTAAAGAGGGAAATAATTGCTTTTAAGCCAGGCTGCCTATGGGTTGGTACGTGACACAGCTGATGCTTAGAAAACGCATTTGAAGTGGATGACGGTTGAGAGGGAAGGCAGGAAGAGGAGTCAGGATGTTGTAAGATTTCCGGTGTGTGGCTGGGGAAGAAGAGAGAAGGGAAGGCAGAGCCCTGGGGACTTGTAACTCCGGCAAAGATGCCACCAGTGGCCATTGCTCCGGTTTCTTCTGCAGAGAACTGGGGACACTGGTAGTCTGACCATCTTGTTGTCCATACTGAGAAAGGAGAGGAGAAAACACCCAACAGAGGACGTGTGCTTTCATTGTTTGTCCTTTATGTGCCTGGCCCCAAGGAAAGCCTTTTGGGGGCAGGGTTGGAGTTGGGGTGTCACTGAGAAGCTCTGTTGAGAGTCAAGGTGGATCTTCTAAATCAGGAAACAATTAGTATGGGAAAAAATTCCAGGGCAAAACATTTTCTTTTGGAAAATTAATTCTAATATTGAAAAAAGAGACTTTCTTATTTTTTAAATGATTCTGTTGATTGATTGATTAGTTGATTGGGGGAGGGGAGGAGAAGACTATGCATGTGCTGAGCACAGAGCCAGACTTGGGGCTCAGTCCCATGACCATGAGATCATGATCTGAGCCGAAATCAAGAGACAGAGGCTCAACCGACTGAGCCACCCAAGTGCTCTCCAAAAAGAGACTATTTATTTATTTATATTTAAATTCAATTGAATTAACATATAGTGCATTATTAGTTTCAGGGGTAGGATTTAGTGGTTCATCAGTTGCATATGACACCCAGTGCTCATCAAATGACCTCCTGAATGTCCATCCCCTAGTTACCCTGTTCCCTCACCCACCACCTCTCCAGCAAACCTGCAGTTTGTTTCCTGTGGAGACTGGTAAATGCAGGGGATCCCCAAGGGCCACCCAGAAGTCCACTCATGTTCCCTCTTCCAGCCCATTCACACCTGCAGTAAGTCTCTGGGTGCGTTCAGCTTTTGTCTCTGTCAGACCCATGGTCTCTCTGCTCTGTGCCGAACTGCCCCTTCCCTAGCTTTCCGCACAGGAGGCGTTTGTGTGGGCAGTGAACTTGAAGGGAAGTTAGGGGGCTGGCACTGATGGGTAGTTCACAGTTAAGTGCTAACTGTTGTGTTCTTTGTTTTAAAGATTGTGTTTATTTTTTTATTTTGAGAGAGTGAGGGAGCAAGTGCAAGCAGGGGGAGGCAAAGAGGGAGAGAGAGGGAGAGACCGAGAAACCCCAGCAGACTCCCCATTGAGCCCTATATGGGGCTCTATCTTATGACCTACGAAATCATGACTGGAGCTGAAACCAAGACTCAGACACTCAACCCACTGAGCCATTGGCACCCCAGCCACTATGTTCTTAAAAGCTTCAGGGACCCTCTGTTTCAACCTCTCTGTCTCCTCTCCTTGACCCCTTCAGCTTGAACACATCTTTTGTTGTCTTGTTTCCAGCCCAGTGGACAGTGAACCCCCCTCAGTGGAGCATGGGGATCTCTTCCTAAATAAACAGAACAACTAGTCTCCCTAAAAGAACATTGGTGTTTCCATTAAGGTAATTTAAAAAGCCTCTCTATAAAAATAAATACCGATATCTACACTTTAAAATCAGATAACAAACTACATTTTTTGGTAATGCATATGAAAATTCAACCTTATGTTAAGGTTAGTAAAAAATTAATATTATTTCTATAATTGAAATAATGGATTAAAGAGATTCAATGAGAAAGTGCTGTAGTACACCAGATTATCTTATTATCTTCATTAAATATTTCCTGTGAAAGTAGTAATTACTATAGTCAAACCATCAAAGCCAAAATGAACCACAAAACAAATATTGTAGTTAAACCCTCCAGTTCCTCCAGCGTAGGCAAAAAACACAGGTTTCTGAGTTCTTCTAATTAACAGAGGAATTAGTTCTTAGGTGAGATGGGAATATGATCCCTCCCCAAGATACTCCATTTAAGAAACTCTCAAGTTGTGGATGTTAACTATTTATGGTCATGTAATATCATTTTTTTTTGTAATATCATTTTCTAAAAGGGAATTAGAAATGTACTTCAGAAAACCAGCAGCCAGCTGCATGATTTGCAGTGAAGACCTGCCACCCTGGAGTATTTGTAAGCCTACTTATTAACATATATGCCAGAGACATTTGCATATTATAATTTTTAATTGGTCTGGTGATTCCACATGGAAAGTTTCAGTTGAAAATTTTCATGGGAAATTCGACTTCCTGTTCTTTAGGATAGAAGAAAAAAATTCTGAAAATGCCTTTGGAGACTGGCTTACAAAAGAGAAAAGTGTCTCGCGTCATCTTTCCTAGCTAAGGTGAGAGACTTTTTCCGGGAGAGGAAGTGTTCCCCTCTCTGCCCAGCAAGTGACATTCGACCTGTGGCGTCTCACTGATGGTGCCACTTTCTTGGCATTTCTAGGTCTTCTGCTCCTCTGACTTCAGGGGCCCCAGGCCAAGATCAGTTATGTAATTTGTGGGACTTCTGATTAAAAAATTAGTAATTGCAAGATGGCTCTGGCAGAGCCTCAGGGTAAGTTCAGGGTTCTGGCCCGGGGCTTCCTGTGGCTGTCTGGGTCATACCCCCTTGAAGCCAGCACATTGAGACCTTGTTTGGCTCTCTCTACCCCGTCAACCTGTTCAGACTTGCCAAATCTACTTTAACTCCCCAAATCTTCTAGTTCAACTCTGGAAACAAAATCCTCTCTTCTCCTGGCCATGGAAACAGTACCCCCCAAGCTTTCTGGGAATTGAGACATCAGGCGTGGCTCTCCCTGTATTTGGTTCAGTTTCTGTCGATCACTACTAATTCAGTATTCAGGTGGCATTTCTTTCTTCTTTGGGCGTGTTGTGGTTCACAAACCTTATGTAGCATCATTCTGTTATTCCGTACGAATCTCGCATTATTACGCTTTAACAAAGTTGCAAGATGAGAGTGTGGTTGCCAACTAAGCCCGTCCATCTAGATGATTGGGAATAGAAACCTCAAGTCTAGGGGCAGAGTTCTGAACATTTCAAGAAGATGAACACATCAGGAGGCAGCAAGGTTCATTTCAAAGGAGGTATTGAATCCACTCCTGGGGAATTTATTTTAACAAATGGATTTATCACAGTGAAGAAGTATGGCATGTTATTGAGGGAGGGATGCTGTGTGGCCTTCATCAAGCAGCAAGACACAGCCTGCTCCCTAAAGGAATTCATGAGCTAGTGGAGAGAGTGGGCATGTAAGCCCCTGGTTCTGAGAAAGGCCGCAGAAAAGCACGTTCCAGGAAGCTTTCCTGGCAGGTGGATTGTAGCTGAGCTCAGATGATATTGCCAAGTAGAGATGGGAGGTGGGGAAAGGGCTCCAGGAAGAGGAACCTGAGTGAACAAGGGCCCGGAGCAGAGAAAGCCCAGGCCGCGCTTGGCCAATGGAAGATATTCTGGTTATGGGGGAAAGTGCAGTAGGTACGAGGGAGAAGGAGGAGGAAGTAAAGCTGCCAGTGTTGGCCAGGACGAGGACAGAAAGGGACTTGAATGCCACACTGAGGGCATTCAGCTCTACAGAGAGCAAGGTGAGAGGTGGCTGTGAGAGCCGGAGGCTTTTAAATTTGGAGTTGCAAAAAAAAAAAAAAGGTCTCTTAGGGAGACCAGCTGGGCACCTGGGTCAGGAAGGAAGAAGAGATGGGAAGCACGGGGCCGGGCGGCAGGAAGGCTAGTGTCCTGAGCAAAGGTGGCAGCAGAAAGAATGGGGGAGGGGAGTTAATAGGGCTGGTAAGGAGTAGGAGGGAGCACTCAAGAGTGATGCCAAGGTTTTGAGTCTGGATGACCGGAATAACGTTGGCCCAACTGGTTGAATTACAGAAGTTTGAAGTAGGAGGTAGTCTGAGGAGGAAAGTGAAGATTTGGTTGGGCCTGGAGTGAGCATGAGTGTCTGCTGGGACATTCAGGTGAGGATACCCCATAGACGGTGACAACGTGGACCTAGAACCTGGGAGAGGGAGGCTCTGGGGTCACAGGGAGGAGTGAGCTACAGGTTGGTGGACAAGGTTAGGGAAAGAAGACGTGGGGAGATGGGAAAGACTTGGGCCAAGGGATGGGTCTTCACTTAGGTATGGGGCGGGGGACGGAAGAGACGGAGAGAAGAGAACCCTTCTGCTTGGAAGACCACACCATAGGAGGAAGTATTTTCTGCTCGGGGAGGTCTAAGGACTTCTGTGGCTTGGAGCTAGTAGAAAACCACCCGTGTGAGCTGGAGAGCCACAGTGGAACAGGAAGTAAGTGCAGGTGGGAAAAGATGCTGGCGAGGAGGCCAGGTCTACGGGAATGGTTGTTTGAGTCAACGCTCTTCTCTTTGCCATACAGAGGCCACAGACGTGATCTCTAGGAGATGTGGGTTAGATTAACGGGTGCTGCCATGGTAAGACTTTGCAGTGTATGGCTCTGTCCAACCATCAGACCTACCTGGTGATGCCAACAGTCCCGACGATGGCGGAAGGCCAGCATCACCTCGGGGGAAGTAGGGGATTGCATCCCATCTGGATATTGGGCAAATTTCCTTAATCCATTTTGCTTTCTTTTTGCTCTGATGCTTGATGTCTCTATAACCACTTCCCTGGCATCTGAATATTGATGATATTTTTTGTGTATTGGAGACTGTTTTACGTTCATAGTTCTTCCCCATGTATTTGCTCCTCATTGCAACCGTGCGGTCAGGGTAATTACTGGTTTCTACTGGTCTAACCAGCAGCCTGAGCTTGGAGGCTGGGTGACTGACCGTGGTCACACGCGACTGAGCTGGGGCCAGGAGGGGACTCTATAACATGACATGTGAGATTAGACTTTCCCAGCAGTCACTTGACATCTCTGTGACACTCTGCTTTGAGACAGAAGAATCTAGGCCTTCAGTGTGAAGTAGGGTTTGGGGTCATGCCTGCAGCAGCTCTGCTGAGTATGGTCTCTTACTGATTACTCCAAAGAGTGGAGCTTCTGTTTCTGGAGGTGTTCCGGTCCTGATGGTGTTGGGCAGATTTTGTGATGGTCTACACGATGGTAATCATACACAGGGTCATGGGAATGGACCATCGGATGCAAGAAGCCCCAACAAATACGGGGAAGGCAAAGCAGAGGGAGGTTGGGAAGAGGAAGGTAAATTGTGCCAGATGTGTACTTAGCATTACAATAGGGGCAGTGCACCAAATAAATCCAATTTATTTTTCTGATAAATAACTGCTCTTTTGTCATCCAGCGGTGATATCAGGTTCCCTTCATGCCTCCACTCCTCTCATAAAGAATCCATTAGTCTTGCATGAATCTTCAATTATCCCACTACACAGTCTGCAGGAAGAAAAGTTATTGCAGCTGATGGAAAATCTCCTTTTTACTCTCCTAACTATTTAGACAGGGATCAGACCCTAGAACACTAATAATCTTTTCTAACATCACATGAAATATTGAAGAAAAATTTTTATGAATTTTCTGTACAATCAACACTTTGATGCTTGTGTGCAGGATCCATCCCTATCCATTCACTCATTCCAGAAACTTCTGTAGAGTACCTACCATGTGCCAGGAATTAGGATAGATCCTGGGTACTTGACCCATTTGACAAGGGGCCCATCTACCTTGTTGAGGAGATTGGACACGTTTAGGGCTATCAACCCTAACAAGAAGAGCCTTACTAATAATACCATTTTCAAGTTGCCTTCACTGAGGACAAGCCTACCAAAGAGCTTAGACTTTTTAAATTTTTAATTAAAAAAAATTAAAAATAATTACAGAGTTATGGAGAAGTTGCAAGTGGAATACAAAGAACGTATTTTTCCTAGGCCATTTGAGAATAAGATGCTGAGTTGATACTCAACTTCCCGGAATACTTCAGGGAATTTTTTATAGAGAAGGCAGCATTTGACCTACATCTTGAAAAATGAAAACACTTTGGATATCTGGGGTGGGCAAAAGCGTATTGCAGAGGGAGGGATTAGTTTGAACAAAGCCAAGTACCTGGAATATTATGAAGCACACATAAGATCATGAAAAGCAAGATCAGATTATGTGTCACTTAAGACTCTTGTTTGGAAATGACAAGATTCAATGCCAGTCAGCTAAAGATCAAAGAAACCTATTGCTGGGGCGCCTGGGTGGCTCAGTCATTAAGTGTCTGCCTTCGGCTCAGGTCATGGTCCTGGGGTCCTGGGATCGAGTCCCACATCAGGCTCCCTGCTCAGTGGGAACCCTGCTTCTCCCTTTCCCACTCCTCCAGCTTGTGTTCCCTCTCTCGCTATGTCTCTCTCTGTGAAATAAATAAATGAAATCTTAAAAAAAAAAGAAACCTATATTTCACTTAAGGGAAAAATCAAGGGTACCTTTAGACATGGCTCAAAAAACAAAAACAAAAACTGTTCCAACCCTGTTTCTCCACATCTTGTCACTTGGCTTCATTGATGGACTTCATCCCAGACAGGCTTGCTTTTTATGATTACAAAATGGCTGCAACATCTCCAGACCTCACATTTTTCAGGAGAAAATAGTGTGTCTTTCCTAGGACACCCAGAAAAAGTCTCATTGTGTCTCATTGCCCCTGACCGGTTATGTGAACATCCTTCACCATGGGAGCTTATCCTCTGCGATGGGGCCAGGTCTCCAACACAAAGGAGTGAGAGGTGGTTTTCCAGAGGAAAGTAAAGGTATGGCTGGACAGGAAAGTAGAATAGACTCCAGGTCATGGCCAAAAGCCTGGAGGTCTGTAACAGGATATGCCAGGATATGCTCACTCAGGACATTCATCACCTTCGATGTCTGTCCAGAGTGGTGATGGTGGTAGTGGTGGTGGTGGTGATGACAGGGATAATTTGCTCTGGGCTAGACATTGTCCCAATGCCACTTACTCACACAAACTAATTTTTTACATTTACCCAGTACAGTGCTGGGCATACACTGGCCACTCAGTAAAACCCACTGATTTCCCCACTGTTGGTGAAAGACACAGTGCTGAGGGCAGAGTGGCCATATAGGGAATCAGCCATTTCTGGGGTGTGTGATGCTCCCACTGTTTAAAATGTTTGGAGCTCAATAACAGGCAGCTCTTGACCATAATGCCTTGATACAATTCAGGACGCAGGGGGTTTGGATGAATCCTGCAGGGTAGGACTCTTCTGTTAAATAACAGTTCACTGAACTACAGAAATTGGAATTATTAACTTTGATGACCTCAGTTAACAAGTCCAAGGACAAACTTGTTCATTACCTTATTGGTATTAACTGGGAGTAAGATGCTCTTATGTCAGATTAGATGCAGAGGAGAAGCACGGGAGTGCAAAGCAGAGGCTGCTAGCTAATTCTGATATTGTGGACAGCAGGGGATCAATAGGTAAAAGCTGTCAATGAAGAGGAATTAAAAATTATAAAATGGGGTTTGTATAATGGTAACGACTTTTACAAAAATAATTCCTCATTTCCAAAAGATAAAGGACAGAAAGAAAAAAACGAAGAGAACACATACTGGAAGACTATTATATGTATTTCAGTGTATGCCTTGTTTGTGTATAGGTGTGTATACACGTGTGTAAATATACAAATACACAATACGAAGATGAGACAGAATTTGTTGATTATAATAAAAATGGGTTAGCCTATTAAAAGAAAGATTTACAGATGTGGCTACCAAAGGAGAATCCCAACAGTATGCCCATATAAGAGACACTCCTAAAAAAGATCTAGGGAGGTTAACAGTTAAGGAATGGACAGATGTGTACTATGCAAAATCATGGATAATAAAGAGAAAGATAAAAATGCAAGAAAGAAAACTTGGTATCTGGCAAGGTGGAATTCAGATCAGAAAGCATTAGAGAAGATCAAGAAGACGGTTTATGATGTCAAGACTTCAGTTCGTAATGCAGATACCATACTTACTAGTATCTGGGCTCCCAGTAACACAACAACAATCTTATAATGCAGAATCTAGGAAAGATTCAAGAGAAGTCATCAAACGCGTTAACATTAGACTTAACTCCTTTCTCTCGATTAAAAGTCTACCATGTGGACAAAGACTTAGTAAGAACATAGAAGCCCTAACCAGCATGAGCAATGAGCTAAATCACCTTATTTTATTTTTAAAAAAGATTTATTTATTTGATAGAACAAACAGGGAGAGGAGCAGGCCGTGGGAGGGGGAGAAGTAATCCCTTGACTCTGGGATCATGCCCTGAGTCGAAGGCAGATGCTTAACTGACTGAACCCAGGCACATATCTTTTATTTTTTTTAAAGATTTTATTTATTTAGAGAGAGCATTCACATGTGGGGGAGGGGCAGAAGGAGAGAATCCCAAGTAGATTCCCACCAAGCATGGAGCCTAACACTGATTTGATCCTACAACCCAAGACCATGACCTAAATCAAAACCAAGAGTTAGATCCTCAACTGACTGAGCCACCCAGGCACCCCAAGAACCCTTCTTTTATTTATTTATTTGTTTGTTTATTTATTTATTATGTAATTTTATTTTATTTTTTCAGTGTTCCAAGATTCATTGTTTATGCACCACACCCAGAGCTCCATGCAATAAGTGCCCTCCTTAATACCCACCACCGGGTTTACCCATACCCCCAACCCCCCTCCCCTCCAAAACCCTCAGTTTGTTTCTCAGAGTCCACAGTCTCTCATGGTTTGTCTCCCCCTCTAATTTCCTCCAATTCACTTTTCCTTTCCTTCTCCTAATGTCCTTCGTGTTATTCCTTATGCTCCACAAGTAAGTAGAACCATATGATAATTGACTTTCTCTGCTTGACTTATTTCACTCAGCGTAATCTTCTCTAGTCCCCTCCATGTTGTTACAAAAGTTGGGTATTCATCCTTTCTGATGGAGGCATAATACTCCATAGTCTTATGGACCACATCTTCCTTATCCATCGTCCATTGAAGGGTACCTTGGCTCTTTCCACAGTTTGGCAATTGTGGCCATTGCTGCTATGAACATTGGGGTACAGATGGCCCTTCTTTTCACTACATCTGTATCTTTGGGGTAAATACCCAGTAGTGTAATTGCAGGGCCCTAGGGTAGCTCTATTTTTAATTTTTTGTAATGATTTCATTTTATTTAAGATAGAGATAACGAGAGAGGGAACACAAGCACAGGGGAGCTGGAGAGGGAGAAACAGGCTCCTTACTGAGCAGGGAGCCTTATATGGGGTTCAATCCCAGGACTCTGAGATTATGACCTGAGCCTAAGGCTGACTCTTAACAATTGAGCTACCCAGGTGCCCCTCTATTTTTAATTTTTTGAGGAACCTCCACACTGTTTTCCAAAGTGGCTGCACCAACTTGCATTCCCCCCAATAGTATAAGAGGGTTCCCCTTTCTCTACATCCTCTCCAAACATTCGTTGTTTCCTGTCTTGTTAATCTTTGCTATTCTAACTGGTGTAAGGTGGTAATCTCAATGTGGTTTTGATTGGAATTTCCCTGATGGCTAGTGATGATGAACATTTTTTCATTTGTCTGCTAGCCATTGGTATGTCTTCTTTGGAGAAGAGACACATTTTAAAGTACATTTGGTACATTAAGAGAATTGAAAGCATTAAGAAAATCTTATCCCACCAGAAAGATCTCAATGAATTTAGAGGAATAGAAATAATACAATGAGATTCTCTGACCACAAGCCAGAAATTGAAAACATTAACAAACAAGAACATCGTTCCACACCAAGCTCTGGTAAGAAAAGCTAAAATCAGAGAGAAGGGCTATACCAGACTAAAGGAGTTCT